>CABFOW010006428.1:10697-32265 GCA_902141385.1 Timema californicum | reverse complement strand
CTAATCCATTAGCGTAATTAGTACTTAAAGCGTATAACCCGAACGGGTAGTAAGACGCGGTGCTAAATAATAATAATTTAAACCGCTAGTGTAGAATCGGCCTAAGACAAAAAAGACCAAGATATGCCAGAAATGTGTGGAGTAAATTCGTATCCAAATGATTACTCGAAATTTTCCGCGGTTATTGTTAATAACTAGAGTCTTTATTATGACAGAATGAAAATTTGTGCACAGTGCTTATCTGTAAAGCCACTATAAAATGGTCAAAACGGCCTTTTCAATGGAGTTTTTATCTAAATATTATTTAATATTTTAACAATGTTCTGTATTAGAAACTTCTATTGACTTTTTATCTCCATTAGTGTTTAATTAGAAATGATCCACGTGCAATGGTGTTGGTGTGAATTTACGATTTCTAGCCGACTGTATCACAGAGTTGATTGGCATGTGATGCAAGCTCTTAATATCTATAAGTATGGTTTTGGTAGGAAGAACAGTAAAAGTTAGTTACTAAAGTTACTAAAACAATTTTAATATATTCATACAAGTTATGTCATCTGTAGATGTCACTTTTGATAGATATTATCAGTACCTACCAAACAACACCAATAACATAAGAAAATATTATCAATGTTGGCCGCGAATAAATAAGTTTTGATTTTCTCTACTGTTCTTCGAACCAAAATCAGGGTGTATATATATAGTTTACTCTAATCGGTGAATCTATGGAAGCTATTATGACAGAGAACCCGTAAAAAAAAGTTGCCGGGGTCTCTGGAAAAAGGTATCGACTTGTAGATAGATCTCCACACAAAAAAGGCCGAAATTTTAATGAGATTTATGACAAAACAAAGCTTGATTGTTCCGGACAAGCAAGAAAGTTGGTCTTACGTCTGGGCAATTTTCTCACGGATGGACCTAAGTCCGGACGCCCCTCAAATGGTGGTAACTGAAAGATAGCAGAAGTAACCAGATCTACTTTCATGTATCCATTCGCCAAAACATATGATCTATATGACCATACCTCTTGTCACTTTCGGCAGTCAAAACTTTCACAACAAACAATTTGTTTTTCTTTTGACCGTTTCCCCCCCCAAAAAAAATTGAAACACTAAATATTAAAAGGCTGCGTTCTCTTTCACAAATTAAGATGGAGAAACATACTAAACTAGAGTCGTTGATGACGTCATACAAACTGTCTTCGGTTATGTTTATGCGCACCTGTTTACAAAATAAAAACGTTTTATTTTGAAACTAATCTTTAGTATAGCTCTTACTCTTAAGTTATAAAAACATTTAACTCGGATTAGTAATAATTTACTAAAAGAGTTTTCTCTTTGTTCATGACGTAATATATGACTTAAAACAAAATAGCATTTGTAAATGGCTCCAAACTTTTTTTTTAATTCGATTTTAAATATTTTACTAAAATTGTACATTTTTAAAGATTCTAATTTGGATNGATTTTAAATATTTTACTAAAATTGTACATTTTTAAAGATTCTAATTTGGATTCGATATTTGAAAAAAAAATGTATATATAAGATTTGGATTCAAAACATATAGGATTTGACTCATTTCTATCTGGAAGCTGAAAGAGAAGGCAGAGGACAGGGCGCAATGGCGGTCTAAGATCAACGATAAAAGGAGTGGACCTGTCGTAAGACATAACATATAAATAATCTACAGAAACAATAATTAATTAGTTTTGGCCAAACAGTCTTTTTGGTATAAAAACCGTAAAAAAATAAAATACGGACCTAAAAAAAACTTGCGTTCGCTTCAATCCCCATTCAGCGTGTCTCAGAATTTACCCTCTACGACTGGGGAGATTTCACCGCCCCCTCGTTCCGTATGGTGAACATCAAGACCGCCTTTAATAGGTGAGTGGGGGGAGGGGGGTGGGGGGGGGGGTAGTGCATACAAACAGCCCCATCACCGGGTGTTAGTTAAACATCCCATAACTCGCTGCTGGGGCGTACAATCTCATACAGAAACATGTCCTGCGTCTAGAGATGTGAGATGGAAAATTTTCCATATATTTTTTTTCGGAAAAATGTTCAATTAATATTTCTGTAAAATAATTTTAACTTATTAAATTAATGTGGCTAGGACTTAGATACAACCCGAGATAAGGACACAGTAATATTATAAATAAGTTAAATAGATTAATCTAAAAAAGGAGTAACGGGAAATAACCAAGACTGGACTTAGATCTACAACCCAACCATCACATAATTATTTTGTTTCATTCGTTAAAACAAGGCCTTTAACTACCGTTGTCATAACTTTGATTGTCACTAAACCTGTGTGCTTTTAATTGGTATTTAACTATTCATCCACATGGGCTGTATTGTAAACTTGGACTTTATTTTTTTTAATTTTTCGTTAATAATAATAATAATAATATTTAGCACCGCGTCTTACTACCCGTTCGGGTTATATGCTTTAAGTACTAATTACTCTAATGGGTTAGGAATTGGGAAGGTTAAATTAGAGTAAGTGTACCCGCATTTGCGTGGGAGAGTGGAAAACCATTTAGGAAAAACCACCCCCAGTTCACTCGACCGAGATTCGAACCTCGATCTCCCCGTCCTCAGCACTCGATCTCAACACGACAAGCGCGTTAGCCAACTACGCCACCGAGGCGGGTTTTTAGTTGTTAATTTTGTATTTTTTAAATTGTTGTTTATGTACTTTTAGACTTGTCAACTTATATTTTTTTGGCTAACTGTTTGACGATGTTATTAAAAACAATTATATGACACTAAGTTATAATTTTAAGCACAATTCAACCAGACATTTTAATCTAAAGTCATTCAGTTTTCATTCTAAATATTTTTTAAATCTATTTTACTTATTTATAATATTACTGGGTGCTTATCTTGGGTTGTATTTAAACCCTAGCCACAATCATTATCACTCCTTACTGTATTCTATTTAGAATGTTTTCTAAAACGATTAGATGAAGCTAATGTAATAGAGATACAGATCAATATCCCAAATGCCAACGTATATACTTAAGATTCCATCTCACCAAAAGAACTAAAACTTGTTTTATCAGAGGGTTTTTTATTAGGTTCTTAACAGGGAATTTTTTAAACTATCCTTCAAACCCTAATTTATTAAAGAAGTTTACTTAAGAGCGAAGATCTATTCTCTCAAAACGTCTCTTAACGCTTTTACTAAATTCGTGTTTAGACACTGTTTAACGATACAACCAAATTGGCGCGACTCATTTTCTCATGAAATAGGCTTTGAGGGTACTTCTTTACATGACCGGAAATTTCCAATTTTGATCATTCATATCTCCGCAACTATTTGTTGTACGAAATAACTTATCATTGTAAATTTGTGCATCACTCTTATTATTATTATTATTATTATTATTATTATTATTATTATTATTAGCACCGCGTCTTACTACCCATTCGGGTTATACGCACTTACACTAATGTGTAATGGTAGGGTGATTGTGAGATGAAATGGAGGACCTACAGTTTAACGTGGGATACGAACCACGGTGGAGGGCTGGCATTCCCCACATTCACAAGATGTCTTGTCAGAGGTGAAGGAAGGGTTTGGTAATCAGATAAATCTGTGCCGGGACCGAGGATTGAACCCCGGCCGCCAGCACAGAAGTCTGACACCCTACTCCTAGACCGCCAGGTCACCATGCATCACTCTTAAATATATAAAACTTTTATTTTATAAAATCAATATATTCCTAGTTATAGATAAATTTTATTTTTTTAAATAGAGCTTTGAGGAATGGGGAATTTAAAATGCACATAACAAATAATGTGTTTCTGTAACAGTGTATATTATTTAATTATGCTTCTTTGTAAAATGCGATATTCTTGATTCCCAATGTTTCTATAAAAATATATATTATTTTATTTCAAATATATTACGAGTTGTAAGTATATAATTTATATAAAGTAGTGAGAAAGTCAGTGCGACGCACCATACCATTTATTTAATTTCGACACGGAACATAATATTTAATGTTAAGCTCATTTACAGTCCAATTTTCAATAAGAGGACCTTATCTGACAGAACAATATTTTTTAGCACCACAACCAGTTCAGGTTTTTTGCTAATTAATTACACTAGTTTGGGGGACCTGGCGGTCTAGGGGTAAGGTGTCAAGACTTCTATGCTGGGGGTTCGGAGTTCAATCCTCGGTCCCGGCACAGATTTATCTGATTGCCAAACCCTTCCTTCATCCTCTGACAAGACGTGTATTAATCACAACTTGTGAATGTGTGGAATACCAGGCCTCCACCGTGGTTCGGATCCCACGTTAAAACTGTAGGTCCTCCATTTCATCTCACAATCACCCTACTATCACACATTAGCATAAGTGCGTATAACCCGAACGGGTAGTAAGACGCGGTGCTAATAATAATAAACTAGTTTGTTAGAAAAGTGAAAGGTTGGAGTTAGAGGTAGTGTATCTTCATTTGCGTGTAAGAGAGTGGAAAACAATTTAGGGGAACCACCTCAGTAAACCCAACCGGTATTTGAACCCAGATCTGCCAGTCATCGGCAGTCTAGTCTACTGCGAAAAAAGCGCGCCAGCCCGTGTGACCAGCGAGACGGGTCTTTATTAGTGAATAATAATAATAATTGTAGTTCTATATAAAAGGGGATAAGAGGGGAAGTTGTATTCATCCTCTGCTTGAATGGCTCGCTCCTCCCAACTAAAACATTACAAATTCTGAACTAGCCCTCTTTTAATGAACAAAAAAAACTTGTAGAGGGAGAGAGATGCGTTGACAAATACTAGCCAGCCGGGCTAGCGCCGGGCGCCAGGGTTGAAGGAGGGCGGGGCTGTATTTACTGTCGACCCTCGCTCCAAGGAGGCTGTTACAACTGGGCCTCATGTCCTCCACTGGATCTGGACAGGATAACTTTACTGACAGTCACACACGAATTTAGAAATTGTAAAAGAGGGTGTCGAAGGGGAAGGGGGGGCACACATATATATAATAATATTTAGCACCGCGTCTTACTACCCGTTCGGGTTATACGCTTTAAGTACTAATTACTCTAATGATATTAGGATTTGGGAAGGTTGAATTAGAGGAAGTGAACCCGCATTTGCGTGGAGGGAGAGTGGAAAACCATTTAGGAAAAATCCACCCTCAGTTCACCCGACCGAGATTCGAACCTCAATCTCCCCGTCTACAGCAGTCGAGCAGCTCAACACGAGTAACGCGTTAGCCAACTACGCCACCGAGGCGGGTATATATACATATATATATTGAATGGAGAAACATTTGCGTGCGCTGGTATATATAGGCATATTTTCCCTTAACGCGCGTCCTTCTTGCCAATCGCCTTGCCCAGTGCCCATCCCTACCCTCCCACAACCTAGCAAAAAGAAGAAAAATAAAAATCTCATTGGTCACACAACCTCAATGATCGCCGCCACAGACGTCACCCTCCACTTCCATTGGTCTAAAAAAAAATCAAATATTTTATCGTCTCAAAAATAACATTACCTTACAACACGTGATCAATGCATATTTACAATAAGTAGATTTTAATCTACACGCATTTGCGTGGAAGGGCGCGTTTATCAATTCAAAACAATTTTACAAAATAGTTTCGAGTTCAACAAGTTCGCCAACATGTGAATTTAAAAAAACAAACCATAAATAAACCTTTCCTTTCATGATTCTTATATTCCAATCCTACCTTATTTCAACGTAACATATGCATACTATTCGATGAGCTGGTGACCTGGTGGTCTAGGGGTAAGGTGTCAGACTTCTATGCTGGCGTCCGGGGTTCAATCCTCGGTCCCGGCAAAGATTTATCCGATTACCAAACCCTTCCTTCACCTCTGACAAGACATCTTGTGTATGTGGGGAATTCCAGGTCTCCACCGTGGTTCGGATTCCACGTTAAACTGTAGGTCCTCCATTTCATCTCACAATCACCCTACCATTACACATTAGCGTAAGTGCGTATAACCCGAACGGGTAGTAAGACGCGGTACTAACAATAATAATAATAATATTTGATGAGCTCATTTTTTGTAGTTAAAATTACGATATACGGATGAACGAATTTTTATAAAGGTTTTTTTTTGGGGGGCCAGAATGTTAGTTAAAATAGTAGCTTCTAAAAATAAATTGATTTTTTTTTCTAGCTGATTTCCTGGGTTTTTTTCTGTTGTGAGCGAAGTTGTTCATCATTCATCAGTATAATCATTCTTTGTATTACCATGGAAACCCTATTTTGGTATTGTAATTTTAGTTATGTATGTAACTTTCAGTTTGCATGCCCCCGGTCCCCCCGTCCCCTTCACACACACACACACACACACACACACCTAACCCGCAAAGTAAAGTATGCCAGATTCACCGATAAAGTGTGTGAAACCATTTAGGAAGGCTCACCTGGAGTTACACCCCTTAACCTTTTAATCGAACACTGTCGATAAATTTTACAAAAATCACAAATTAAATATTATTAAAAATAGAAGAAAACATAAGAAAAATTGTCGACAATTTTCTAACGATATAAATATAATCCACTCACCTATCTTAATTAAAATAAACCAGGGATTTAGTGGAGCGGGAACGCCGTTCCGGCACTGCTTTTTGAGGGAAAATGTTAAATTCCATCATGCCAAGCCGAATATTAAAATGTTCTTGTGTTCAATATATTCAAAATAGGTTTTTTTAAGTTTTTTACTATCCAATTCTAAGTTGGTTAATTGATTTTATATCAATATTATGTTAAAACTTTTTTTTTCCACTATGCACTATGCGCCTCGGTGGGGTAGTTGGCTAACACGCGAGTCGTGTTGAAGCTCGACTGCTGAGGACGGGGAGATCGAGGTTCGAATCTCGGTCGGGTGAACTGGGGGTGGTTTTTCCTAAATGGTTTTCCACTCTCCCTCCACGCAAATGCGGGTTCACTTCCTCTAATTCAACCTTCCTAATCCATTAGCGTAATTAGTACTTAAAGCGTATAACCCGAACGGGTAGTAAGACGCGGTGCTAAATAATAATAAAAAAAATCCACTATGAATCAATTCATTCTTATGAAATTTACTGTGGTCTATGCGAATTCTTGGAATTTTAGGGGAAGTGCTCTAAGTAAGTTTCTACCTTAGTAACTAACCATTACCCGTAAAAAAATTGCCCCAATATCTTTTAGGGGCATTTATGTTTATGAAATTTTTCCATCTACGGCGATTGGGGAGCTGTTCAAACCCCTTCAACTTTGGGGTGGCTACGGTCTTGCAATCCGTCATTGCTAAATTTATGACTACCCCATTGAAATAAAAACCCTAATTGGTTGGTTAAAAGTGAATGTCTGACATCCATTGAAATGTACACTTTACTTCTCGTTGTGTTTAATTAAGATCAGATAATTAGTATTGAAATTTAAATTCAGTATTGGCAACAACAGATCAGGCCGGGCAGGTATGAAAAGAACAACTTCCATGTGTGAAGGAAGTCTTGGACAGGTGTCTTGGCCCAAAGGTATCAGGAGAGTAGAGGCATGAAGGAGGTAGCTGGCTCCTGGCTGGCCAGTTGTGAGAGCAAACAAGGGTCTTGTAAAACTCCCAAACAAGAGCACGCACACAAAAAAAACTTAGAGAAAAAAGTGTGAGAAGGGAGGGGGAGATAACTTTAGGACTGGAAAGAGGGGAGTAGGGATGAAAGAAACTTGACAGGCCAGCCACACAACACCAACAGAATAAATAAATACAAAAAAAAAAGTATTAACATAAGAAACCAAGTCACCTTTTCTACAAAATCTAAAGAAATTTTTTGTGGATGTTTATCTTAGGTATGGCTTTTCAAATGAGCAACACCAAGAAAACCTTATTAAAAAAAATGAAATGAGGTCAAAATGATTTTTTTATAGAAACAAAAATTAAGTTTAGTGACGTTTCTAAATATGAAAAAAAAAAGTAGCCGTGTAATTTTTAATTTAAAGTCGTGTAAACATTTTGGTTTCAACTTAAAAAATAATGAAACCCCTGGCCGTTTTACCATTTCCCTTATAGAGTATAGGGAAGCATTTTACTATCAAATTGGGAATGCCAGGTCTCCACCGTGGTTCGGATTCCACGTTAAACTGTTAGGTCCTCCATTTCATCTCACAATCACCCTACCATTACATATTGGCGTAAGTGCGTATAACCCGAACGGGTAGTAAGACGCGTTGATAATAATAATAATACTATCAAATTAATGCTGGCATTTTTTAATGTATACTTACTTACACACATAATTAGAAATAGTTCATGTTTGGCCCTAAGTATAGAGTAGGATTAATCCTACAGCTCAAAAGCTATTTTTAGACTTGAATCTACTTTTTTTTAAGACATTAGAGACTGCCATAATTACGTACACACATGCATCGATTAAAATAAATTTTACCCGCTTCAGTGGCTGCATAGTCTAAGGCAGTAGACTAGACTGCTGATGATGGGGAGATCGTGGTTCGATTCCCGGTCGGATGCACTGAGAGTCCCCCCCCCCTAAATGGGTTCCCCATTCTTTTTTTCACGCAAATGCGGGTACACTTTCTATAAATTCAACCTACCTCATCCCTAACCAACTAGGGTATTAGGCCTAGAACATTAAGCGGTGATTAAAACTAGAAGTAAATTGTATCACGTTAGTGCATCATGAAATGGAAACATAATAATTCCCAAATAAGATTAAATAGGAGGTAAAATAAAAAAATATTAATGTGCAGGTATTGTATTTCGCTTTCTCAAACGTGTTAATAAGTAAGTTATGGTATCAAGCTAAGATCATTAAAAAGAACAATAGGTAGCTTATATTTTAATTTAATCAAAACAAGATTCGCAGTAAAAAAAGGTCCAAAAGAGGCTTTCAAAACTTAAACTTATTGTTATTAAGTTATTAGTTTTTTTTTTCTTTTCTAAATGTCAAATTGTAACTTAATAGAGTCAAATTTTCATAGTAAGATTCTTTTAGAAAATACAAACCTTTTCAATCAACATCATTAACATTTAAATAGGCCTTTTTTATTATTATATTAGTGATATAAAAAGTATTGATAATATATTTAATAAAAGTGATATCTGTATATCACACGAATTGACTTTTTTTAGATGTAGAATAAGGTTCTTCCTATGAAAATTGGACTGTACAATATATGTTTTGTAAATGGAGACTTCAAAGCAAGTTTATTGATGTAGGTGACCTGGTGGTCTAGGGGTAAGGTGTCAGACTTCTATGCTGACGGCCGGGGTTCAATCCCCGGTCCCGGCACAGATTTATCTGATTACCAAACCCTTCCTTCACCTCTGACAAGACATCATGTGAATATGGGGAATGCCAGGCCTCCACCGTGGTTCGGATTCCACGTTAAACTGTAGGTCCTCCATTTCATCTCACAATCACCCTACCATTACACATTAGCGTAAGTGCGTATAACCCGAACGGGTAG
Organism: Timema californicum; assembly: GCA_902141385.1. Lineage (NCBI taxonomy): Eukaryota > Metazoa > Arthropoda > Insecta > Phasmatodea > Timematidae > Timema > Timema californicum. The sequence goes on along the minus strand of CABFOW010006428.1, from coordinate 22,809 downwards.
TAAGACGCGGTGCTAATAATAATAATAATAATAAGTTTATTGATAGGTGTAGGTGCTTATTTTTTATCACTAATTTTGAAATGAAAAGTTTGCTAGCTTCAATTATGAAAACAATTTCATGTAAATGAATTGCACAACCATTATTTAGATTACCTACATTGGTGCGTCCGTGATCAGTAGATGTATTGTTTCTTAAATTATATCCCTCTCCTCACCCATTTTCTCAAAATTCTTCCTTACAAAACTATACCCTATTTATATAGTGATTAAGACCCGCCTCTGTGGCGTAGTTGGCTAACGCGCGAGTCGTGTTGAGCTCGACTGCTGAGGACGGGGAGATCGAGGTTCGAATCTCGGTCGGGTGAACTGGGGGGGTGGTTTTTCCTAAATGGTTTTCCACTCTCCCTCCACGCAAATGCGGGTTCACTTCCACTAATTCAACCTTCCCAAATCCTAATCCATTAGCGTAATTAATACTTAAAGCGTATAAACCGAACGGGTAGTAAGACGCGGTGCTAAATAATAATATAGTGATTAAAAAGAGTGCCTAACCAGATGAGTAGTAAAACAAAGTGAAAAACATTGTTTAGCTTTTTTAATGCATCACAAAATTAAAATGTGTTTCATCAATTTTAATCATAATTTGAAATTTGGAAAATATAAATAAACAAAAAAATTTTTTTTTACAAAACATCTTAATAAAAAAAAAATAACATTGCTAGTAAATTTCATAGAGTTTATCAAAAGCGTAGCAATTTAAAGACATACCTGTACACAACTGGAAAATTATTACAAGGTTTATCATAATTATATAGACCTATATAAGAAAATTTCAAATATTGATTCGCTATCTCATTGATAATTATTAATTTAAATGATTTCCACCCATGTATGTATGCATGCGTCCTTGCACTAGAGTACATAATATTAATGTTTATTTACCAAGATTATTTTTCCTACTTCGCTAAGAGCTAGAAAACCGAAATTTGGGAAAATTGTCGAGATACCCATCTTAGTGTGACGCAAAAAGCCAAAACCCACAAAATTATAAAATACTGTGGTAAAAATATATTTATAAATTAAACTACATGTACATTACTATAAGCTCATATTCATCTTCAGCACAAAAATACAAACACATTAAATCATGGGTTTTAGTTCATCATTATAATTCGTTTGTATGGTATTAATTTTATTCTATGATTATCCAATCCGCAACAATGAGATATCANCGTTTGTATGGTATTAATTTTATTCTATGATTATCCAATCTGCAACAATGAGATATCAATATAAACAAAAAAAAAAGTTAAGACTTACTGATAAGTTAATGGAATTAAAATAAATCATTAAAAAATATTGTTAGCATTAAGAGTTTTTTTTAAGTTTCTACATTAGGAACTAACACTAGGGCCTAGGTTAGTTTATTACAAACTAGTTCAGAAAAGTGTTTACAATGTAAAAGTGATTGTTTACTAACGTAGTACCTACAGTGAAACTGTGTGAACATAAATAAAGCACCAAAATAGTACATTACAATAGTGAAAAGAATCAATAAAGCTTTGAAAATAAAATACATATGATTGTAATTTAACCATCATAAAGGAGAGAAACTATATGACAAACAATATATTTTAAAACGCTAGCCCAAAACCTAAGAAAAGGGGAAGTTTCCATGAGGCAACACCCGGACAATGTTCACCATGGTTCTTTTAGTGAGCATCTTCTGATTGACAAATCTAAAAAAAAATTTACTTACTGTTCACGCAGGTTTGGAAACAGCTTATTAGGGCGATCCACTTCGCCACTAACATCCTAATGGCAATAGAACTCTTCCTGCGACATAACTTATTTCTTCAGACGTATTTAAACTTTCATTCAAACACACGAAATGTAAACAGCTTTCCACCAGACATTTCTAAACATACTAAGATTCCTTTTTTAATTTGATCTACGACACCAGCGCTACCTATCTGGTCCAAAAGTTGAGCATCGCCCCTTAGATCGAGAAACGTAAACTTAAAATAAATCAACTGATTGATAAAATAAAACATTTCTAACAAAACATATATTGTTTCACATCATGCCTGTAATAAAATAGTGGACTTATGAATAAATAGTAGGCCAAAGGAAATTAATCAAAATAAAATGTTGTTGCATAAACTAAATACTAGCGCTACCTTGTTTCAAACTAAGATACTGAAGACTACTGCTACCTAGCAGACAAACATCCAACTACTAGAAAATATATCTATGGTAATGGTTATAGATTATGAGGCTCGTTATAGCTAGTATGATTGTAAAATATTCACTGAAAATCATTAAAATATAACTAAGATAAATATTTGAAAGATGTGTCAAGCGTTCAGTAGAAAAGTATTTATATCTTTATTGCTAATCAATTTAATCCTGAGGCCATTTCAACTACATTAACATTGCCCAGTTTCTAATTTATACTGACATGAGCAAACTTGCTTTTAAATGCTTGGATAACAGCTGGGCGTCTTTATGATCCCCTATTTGCTATTTGTGTGGATCACTAAACAAAACGAGGTTATAATTGTTTATAAACAACACCAGGAAAGATTAAGCGGCATGGTTTTAAATTTAATGCCGTCATATATGTTCACATATGATGTATTTTGGGCACTTAGGACTTACAAGAACTTTTGATTAAAATTTAATATGAAAAATTCAATTTAACCAATATAGAATATGTATTTATATTTACATAAAGTATTTGCGGCAGCTCTGTTGCTATGCTGGTGTCAGTACCAAATAAAAATGATATTTAGCACCACATCTTACTACCCGTTCAGGTTATACGCTTTAAGTAGTAATTACTCTAATGGATTAGGAACTGGGAAGGTTGAATTAGAGGAAGTGAACCCGCATTTGCGTGGAGGGAGAGTGGCCAACCATTTAGGAAAAACCACCCCCAGTTCACCCGACCGAGATTCAAACCTCGATCTCCCCGTCCTCAGCAGTCAAACTCAACACAAGTGCGTTAGCCAACTACGCCAACCAAATAATAACATAACTGAATTAATGATCAAATTTAGTAAAACAGATTTTTATTTTAATTATTTGCTTAGATTTCTTGTAATCAATTTTAATTCATGAAATAAAATTCGTTATTATGATAGTGGATATTACAACTTTAATGTATTGTAAATGAAGGTGAAAGGAATGCGGGATTGTAAGTAACACAATCCGCCATTTATTTTTTTCGCCCTTCCTTTTCCTGTAAATTATTCCACGTGTGTGACCTGGCGGTCTAGGGGTAAGGTGTCAGACTTCTGTGCTGGCGGCCGGGGTTCAATCCTCGGTCCCGGCACAGATTTATCTGATTACCAAACCCTTCCTTCACCTCTGACAAGACATCTTGTGAATGTGAGGAATGCCAGGCCTTCACCGTGGTTCGGATCCCACGTTAAACTGTAGGTCCATTTCATCTCATTATCACCCTACCATTACACATTAGCGTAAGTGCGTATAATCCGAACGGGTAGTAAGACGCGGTGCTAATAATAATAATAATAATAATATTCCACATGTATTCATACCGAGAGGAACATGTCATAGTTCGTGATTTAGATAGATTCTGAAACTAGTTTACTAAAGTTCTTGAACTGGTTAAATAACCATAGCACTCTCAGATTCACCTGGAACCTTTCACAATATGATGCCATCCATATTCTTGGATCTGGACCTTCTTAATATCTTGATGGTGTAGCGGATTTGAAAATCCTGGTCGTGGGTACCAGCATGGATGGGTACAGGCTTGTCCGGAACTTTGTGGTTTGTGTCAAAATAAGGAGTGTTCATTCGCTGTCTGAAAGAACTTGTAGTAAGGCCTATATATTCTGCATCACATGATTTGCACTGTAGTTGATATACCAAGTTATTTGTTTTGGAATTGTAATGACCAGGGATCCTGTATTCCAATTTGGTAACTTTGCTGTTGAAGGTGATAGCTGGATTCCACAACAGATTACTAATCCAGTGTTTGTGTAAAGTGTATTCCCTCTTCTTTCTGTGTTTAAATGAGTGACTACTTCTAATGTAGAAGACGGAAGAAATGAAGATGTCTCCTTTGTGCATTGGATTCTTCCCACATTTTTTCTTTTTTCCCTAGGTGGGCTTTCTTCATTAAATTTACTCTTTAAGTTTATTTTTCCTATCTCTTTATTTTTATCAATTTCCATTAGTATAAAATTTAAATAAAATCTGAGATGTTTCTTTAAGTAGGTAATAAAGATAAATTCACAGCACTCAACCATTCATGAATATCTCAACTAATAAAACCAAAACACATATCAGTGAGAACATATTTTTTAAAAATGTACAAATTAAAAGAACAAATATGAACCAATAGAATGTGTGATATTAGCTTTTTTTTTTTAAAACACTCAGAAAAATCAGGGTGTCCAACCAAAGTAAATTTTAAAATTCCTTAACTTTTATAGAACCATTTTCCAGTTTGTCCAGTCACTATTCATTATTCAAACATTTCTTATAAGATTTTACTTTAAAATTACTTTATTTTATTTATTTATTATTAACTTTATTTTAAGATTGTCACTTTACCTGACATTAAAAGCTATCAACCTAAAGGGATGGACTGCTGGATAGTGCGATATAAGTTAAGATTTCATTGGAATCATATTAAAGGCCAGTTTCATAGTCAAATTTAGTACCCCTCAAGTGTGGTGCTACACTAAGTTCAAGACGACACCTACCTAAACCAGAATGGTATAGGCCAGTTTCCTATGTGAGAACGGCCCATTCCATTAGTTTAGGTAGGTGTCATCTTGTATTTAGTGTAGCGCTGCACTTGAGGGGTACTAAATTTGACTATGAAACTGGCTCCAAGACATTAAAAGAATGACTTACACCAGTATAACTTTAAATTGTTGTTTGACACATTCCTTTTTGGTTTCTTCTTTCTATAGCAAAATCAACCCTCACACATGTGCATAACCATGACTTGATGTTAGCTAAAGACACGTGGTAGAGGGGTGTAAAGACAACTTTAAAAATTACATGTTGACCTTGAGAATTGAGATGCACATTTTAAACTACTACTACTTTCCTGAGGAAGGTGCTTTAATAGCATCGAAATATTGAGGTGTGTGTAAATTTGTGTTAGTGTCTTTTCTTTTATTTGTGTTCCTACTTTTTTCCTAATACTTTATCATTTTATTCATTACTAAATGTTTTTGCTCTATGCACTTTTTTCATACATAGTACTAATTGATTAGCATTTAATTTTAGCACGCGCTGCCTACCTCCACTATGTAACATATATGTTTAGATGTATTTCAAGAAAACATTAATGACACTTTTAGAGATGAAGGTATACATGGTTCATATTAACTTACCATGAAAGTGAATATATAAAATTAATTTTTCAAGTGTAAATTTCCTAAAGTGTTTATTTTTTAATCTAAATGAAAATACAACCCCGACACAAATGATAAATCAAAATAAACCAATAATAAAAAAAGGGAATAAAAAGTATATTCTTAGTTTGTTATATGTTCGTTGGTGTTAAAAGAAAAAAAATACATATTCCACACATGAGTTTTTATTTGTGGTAAGAAATATATAAATTTAGTAATTTACACATAGCAAATATTTATTGTGGTGGTGGTCCTCTGCTTCCCCTTCCGAATCCGCCACGCTGGAACAAGTGAATAATAAACAATTTATTTAACAATATAAGGAGAGATACCTCAGAAGTGATCCAAATTATTTTTAGTAATACTAAATCAATTATTAATATAACTCTATAAGGAAAACCTCTTTTCGCTTTATGAAGTATTTGTATTATATTAGGAAGAAGGTACAGGAAAGGTGGATAGAAACAAATAAAAGGGGGGACAAACACAATATGGCCTTTACAATGAAAAGAAGAACAAAGTTCACACTTTACATTGTTGCATTCATTGTCCTTTTCCTGTGTTTGTCCTTTATGTTATACCTTTTACATGTTCCTATCTATGTGTTCTATCATTCTTTACCATTTTCCTTTTTTATGGGTTCCTCTTTTAGGAAGTTGCGTTGCACATTTCACACTCCTCCCTGATGAGTTCCGATAGTTTGTATTTTAAATATTTCAAATTAGTTAGATATGCATTGCACTTCAAATAAAAAAAAAAAGTTTTGCTTTATATTGTTCTGTAAAGTGTTTTCTAAACAACTAAAGGTTGAATGGTATGTATTAAACAACCAGACAACCAAGGTTTAATTAGCCCAACATCACTTGAATACCAAGCTTATGTAGAATACATATATTTGACAATTTTCTATTAATAAAGAGAAACAGTGAAAAAATTAAGAGTTTTTCTGTTCCATTCCTGTCCAGATTAAATGTCTAGATATGTTTTTTTACCGAATTAGGTTAAGACTTACGAATTCCAGCTCTCCCGTTCCTGCTCCAACGTCGCCCTTCTTGTCAGGTCCAGCAGCGCCAGCACCTGGGGTCCTTCTGTAGGCGTCTCTGTCTGCCGCAGGTCGGGGGCCCTCTGATCGTGGGGCGGTTGGACGTGGGCGCGCAGTCTCAGGGCGGGTTTGGCGCTTCAGCGTTGCTGGGACAATCTAATCAAGAACAAAAAGACAACACAAATTATATTTAAATACTTCCTGTAAACTCTTCTCTTCAACTTTTCAAGTGAAATTTGTTTTATAGCTCTATTACTATTTTATTATTATTAGAACCGTGTCTTACTACCCGTTCGGGTTGTACGCACTTACGCTAATGTGTAATGATAGGCTGATTGTGAGATGAAATGGAGGACCTACAGTTTAACGTGGAATCCGAACCATGGTGGAGGCCTGGCATTAATAAAGGAAATTAACAAAACTAAAGAAAAAGGAAAAATAAACTGCTAAGAATCAAATTGTTGAAGAAAGCCCACCTAGGGAAAGAATAAAAAGGTGGGAAGAATCCAATGCACAAAGGTAACAAAATTCAAAATGGAGTAATCCATTGTTTGTGTTAATTGTATTCTTTTTCTTCTTTGTGTTTGATAAAGGCAACAATGCTGAAATATTATTTTACTTGTGTTAAAATGTGTGTGTGACTACTACTATAGAAGAAAGAAAATGTCACCTTTGTGCATTGGATTATTCCCTCATTTTTCCTCTTTCCCTAGGTGGGCTTTCTTCACCACATTTATTCTTAGTAGTTTATTTTTCCTTTTTCTTTAGTTTTATCAATTTCCTTTATTATGAAAAAATCTACCTGTCAAAGCTAATTTTATAGTTTTATTATGTTATTAATGTGAAATTAATTTTAACAATGCATTAAATTACCAAATTATTTGTAAGTGAAACTGCTGATATCTGAATTGTATAACCTACTCTAACATGAGTCTTAAAAATTGATTTGTAGTACAAGAAGAAGTTTGAAAATGAAGAACTTCCAAAACTATGCTTTAATGACGAGTTCAGTTTGAAAATCAAGTATTCGCAGAGCCTTTATTAGTTTATTATATTTATATATCCTCTTATGTTCATAATTTTTCCGAGATTCGGATTCAAAGGTGAATTGGAGATTTAGATTCGTAGAGTAGGGGATTTGCTAAATAAATACATCAGGGTCTTTGGTACATGAAAATATATATATATATATATATATAATTATTTAGCACCACATCTTACTACCCGTTTGGGTTATACGCTTTAAGTACTAATTACTCTAATGGATTAGGAATTGGGAAGGTTGAATTAGAGGAGGTGAACTCGCATTTGCGTGGAGGGAGAGTGGAAAACCATTTAGGAAAAACCACCCCCAGTTCACCCGACCGAGATTCGAACCTCGATCTCCCCTTCCTCAGCAGTAGAGCTCAACACGACAGGTGCGTTAGCCAACTACGCCACCGAGGCGGGTATGAAAATGTACTCAAGACCGGCTTTGGTGACTGTGTGGTCTAACACGCTACTCTTGAGTTATACTAGACTGCCTAAGACGGGGAGATTGGAGTTTCATCCCAGTTGGGTGAACCGGGGTGGTTTCTCCTAAATGGTTTTCCACTCTCCCTCCACGCAAATGCATTTCAACTAAATTAAACCTCCCTAACCCATTAGTGTAACTAGTACATAGGTGTACAACCCGAAGAGGTAGTAAGACGCAGTGCTAAAAAAAAAATAGTACTTAAAACTTCTATCACGCTTTGTGGAAACTTAAAATTATACTCCCCCAAGATTCTCAAAAAAGTTATTCTGGAGTAAATCACTCCAACTTCACAAACAATTCAAAGGTTCTCAAGTTAAATTCCAAAAGCACTACTTTCAGGTGCGATTGTGGAAGGTCCATTTTTTTCCCCTCCAATATGAAGCTAACTCAAAATCAACTATATGAAATATTTCAAAGCCAAATTGAAGTTTGAATGTTTTATGGGTGAAAAAATGTATGCTTTTTAGCATATTTATCGAATCTAAATCTCAAAACCAGTTCTTTTAAAATCTCTTCTGAAACTTGAATCTAAATTTGAATATTCTAAAATGTACAATTTTAGTTGAAGGTAAAGTATCTGACGGGAGATCAAAGTTTCACACCCGCCCCTACTTTCAGGCCTTTACCTCGGCAGGTAAGTGGAGATAGTTCCTCAAGTAGTTGATACCCTCGTTGGTGAGGTACCAATAGAAGTGCCGCCATGCAAACTGCTCCGACACATAGCCGCGGGACTTCAACGACTGCGGAACCAAAACACTTATCAATAACATTACATAACTATTATTTTAAAAGCAAGACATATTAAGCCTAACTTACTTGTGCAGTTAGGATTTTGTCACAATTTCTGTTAAATGTAAAAACATAAAAGTATTTTAGTGAGTAAGCTTGCAGTTCGACATCAATGGTTCTTAGGGTGGTATGAATGAAAGCCGCTAAGTGTGAGAGGATTATTGATAGTGTGTTAGTCTAGTCACAAGCATACTCACAGTCCACCTTCTAGCCTATGATGACTAAACAATGCCACAAAGTCTCCACTCACAGTTAGCGTCAATTTAGTGGAGTTCTTAGACACAACCACTAGTCACCAGTCTGACACAATTTAGTGGAGTTCTTTACACACAACCACTAGTCACCAGTCTGACACAATTTAGTGGAGTTCTTACACACAACCACTAGTCACCAGTCTGACACAATTTTGGGTGGAGCCGGTAAGGGCCGGCACACACCTATTACTAAATCGTCATCTGACCTTTGTATCATTGTCAGACATACAAGTCATTAATGACACAAAAGTTCAGTCAGTCCAGATGCATACACCAGGGTATCTACCAAACATATTTTACAAAATTCCCTGACTTTTTCAGGAAACATTTTTCAATTTGCTTACTTTTTTAGTTTTAATGACTTAATTTATTTTTTATTACATTAACAGTTTTATCAGTTAATTAAAAAAATTAAATGTTATTTTATTTAGTTATTATTAACTTTTGTTTTAGTGTTTAGTTGCAAAATTACTGGGATATTTTAGACATATTTTTTAATTCGCTGACTTTTCCTTATTTTTAGTCAAATTTCCTGTCATTTTCCTGTTTTCCCTGTCATCTAAAAATCCCCTGACTTTTCAGGTTTTCCTTGTCTGTAACCACCATGACACACGTGCAGCTAAGCCATCGTCTTCTTGTTCTACATTCTTCCCTCTATGTTCTGTGAGTACAGACGTGCGCAATGTTGTAAGATGAGAATATTAAACACTTAAACGAAGAAAATGAAAGATGTCCTGCTCTTCATAACAAAAGATTATTGTACGCATCAATGTTAAAAGAAAACTTATGCAAGAGATTTGTTCAATTGTGGTACCAGGTTGGAGTGAATTGTCACTTAAAAATAAAGCCGGTTTGTTTATTTGTCTTTTATTTCATTTCAGAAATAAAGGTTTAACAATTAAGCTTAACTTATAGTGGATAAACTTGATAATTATGAACTCTTTTAACTGCCATTCCACTATTGAGTCATTAGTTAAATTTTGTTTAATCTTATGAGATTCAAATTTGTCATTCTTGATAAAATGCTCATTTTCACACGACCAAATAATTACAGTTTTCCGTATTGATTTTCGGTTAATCCTTGAGGTGAAAGGAAAAACTTCAAAAAAGAAAAGGCCGAAAATCGGCTCCACAATTTGTGTACGTTATTTTTTAACACTTTCAAGAGGACAAATCATATACAGTATCAACAAAAGTATGCCATTCTTACTCCAAACATAATTATAAAGTACACAACAGTGCCTTAATTATCCAGTCCAAATGACACCATCCAGAAGTTTTATTAAAATTGTTCTTATGAATCTGAAATATTATACTTTTAACAAATAGGTTATATCCGTGTCTTGATAGGTTTGAATCGGTCACATCAAAACTTTGTGAGCTCATGCCGAAATATGAGGACAAATTATTATTATTATTATTATCACCGCATCTTACTACCTGTTCGGGTTATACACACTTACGCTAATGTGTATGGGTAGGGTGATTGTGAGATGAAATGGAGGACCTACAGTTTAACGTGGGATCCGAACCACGGTGGAGGCCTGGCATTCCCCACATTCACAAGATGTCTTGTCAGAGGTGAAGGAAGGGTTTGGTAATCAGATAAATCTGTGCCGGGACCGAGGATTGAACCCCGGCCGCCAGCACAGAAGTCTAACACCTTACCCCTAGACCACCAGGTCACCATGAGGACAAAAATTGCAGGGTAGTTCTGTAGAGTTTCATAACATATTATGGAATTTTCCTTTCAAAAGGCTCTTACTGTATAATGGATGCACCCAGTAATTCCCTTTTCTCCTTTTCCTGAGGTGAATCTCAAGTGCACAAACTGTGACAGTTTCCACAAAACCCATGTTTGATAATCGTCCCTGCAAGTGCTCTTATGAAATGAAAGCTATAACAACTGAGAAGTCATTTATGTGTGAGCTTTCATACATTTCGAAGGGCCAACAACATTTGCTCAACAGAAGAAGCCGGGGCTGTCGACAAAGGTGATCAACTGCCAGTCATGGTGTTTCCTTATCGTTACAGTGTGTGCATCTCTATATGTTGTGAAGGGTCTTGTGTGAACAATGAAATAGTAGTCAGATTGTTCTCCCTAAGAACGTAGATTCTGGCTTTGAAATATTATTATTTGGCACCACGTCTTACTACCCGTTCGGGTTATACGCTTTAAGTACTAATTACGCTAATGGATTGGGAAGGTTGAATTAGAGGAAGCGAACCCACATTTGCGTGGATGGAGAGTGGAAAACCATTTAGGAAAAACCATCCCCAGTTCACCCGACCGAGATTCGAACCTCGATCTCCCCGTCCTCAGCAGTCGAGCTCAACACGACTAGCGCGTTAGTCAACTATGCCACCGAGGCGGGTTGGCTTTGAAATAAAAGCTCATAATATTATAGCAATATAATATGGTATTAGATTTATTCTAAAATAAATTCACAATGCTAAAGAAGCTTTTCAAAAAATTAATCTGTATTGGGGAATTTACTGCAGTGAATGTTTTATTACTAATTAAGTTAATATTAAGAAATTTACTATGGCGCCAGAATTGAAAGCTTGGTGTTATCGACTCCATAGCCCTGCTACTAGGCATAAAAAGGTGCCAAGCGTGGTTGAAGAGCAGGGGAGATTTATAAAATACTCACACAAAAGATCTTTGAATAAAAAAGTGAAAATAAATTACAAAAATGTATCGCATAACAAATAGGCTATAGACAAAAAGAGGTAGACCTACATTTGTTAATGATGTCAGTTATATAACATTATTATTACATCTGAATGATTTAAGCCACGGGTGATAATGAGTCTTAGCGTGGAACAAATTCAGGATAACTTTGTGCAGTGCATCGGCATGACTTACTGGTTCTACGTGACTCCTGTGTTCAGGTATTAATTTCAAACTCATCCCACAACTTATGATTAATTAATAATTAATATTAATATTTAGCACCGCGTCTTACTACCCGTTCGGGTTATACGCTTTAAGTACTAATTATGCTAATGGATTAGGAATTGGGAAGGATGAATTAGAGGAAGTGAACCCACATTTGCGTGGAGGGAGAGTGGAAAACCATTTAGGAACAAACCCCTCCCCCCC
>CABFOW010006428.1:0-10646 GCA_902141385.1 Timema californicum | reverse complement strand
CCCCCCCCCCAGTTCACCCGACTAAGATTAGAACCTTGATCTCCCCGTCCTCAGCAGTCGAGCTCAACACGACTAGCGCGTTAGCCAACTACGCCACTGAGGCGGGTAGGAACCATTTTAATTAGAGTCCCTATTGTACAGTCAGTGTATTGTGTATAGTCACTTGTTTTTAGTAAATTTATATTTGTCTACCCTTCTTTGCTAATTTTTCATTCATTATTCCATATAGTCACGAGTTTAAATTGTAACTATTGTAGCTTAGCCTTTAACCTAAATAAAATTTTAAAAATCCTTTCCTAACCTTCAACACAATGACAAATGGTTTACAGATGTCAGTGTATGTTAGCTTAAACAAAACAAAAATGTTAGGATGTGTAAGTGTAGCAGTCGCTGTACTCCTTAGTTGTATTTATTTTGGGATGTTGTTGCAGACTCTCAGCTTAACAGTTGTTGACCAAGAACCAATTATAAATTTAATGGAAAACCTATTTAAAGCAGCGCAAAGGACAATCGAGCAAATAGTTTTTAGATTCAACACAAATTTTATTTTTACTACATATTATCAGTTTCAAGTAAAATATTATAATTGAAATAAACCAAAGCCATGTCGATTATTGTTAGCAACAAAAATGACTTACTACACTTTATAATAATTTTGAAATAAACACAAAAATATTGTAAGCATGTCTCGTATGCAAACATAATTAAAACAGAACAAGCAAACGGTTAGTTGTATCCAATCTTCCGACACTAAAAACTCAATTACCTGCATAGCCTTGATAACTTGAAGGTTTGGAATTGCTTCCAGTTCTGGGTGTTTTGGTGCATGGAAATCCTTTTTGGCAACCATCACCCCCTCCTTGAAGAGGTACTCATAGATGGACACGCGATTCTTCTTGGGCATCAACATGCTGCACATATAATATAAACTGACATACGGTGATAGGTTAGGTTAGATCTAACTTAGCAAACCAAATATCAAAACCAAGTCAATGGCCTAGAAATATTTAACACGTATTGAGAGTTTAGTGATATTACAGTCATAAAATTCAACAGGACTATTACTACAAACTTATAAAAACATTTAGAATGAAATTATGAGCACGTTTAGTGAACAAATACCACTTTTATTATTTAGTAAGCAAACTTTAAATACATGACCCAAACACACTTTTTTAGGTTAAGAGCTGTTATAAAATAATATTATAATATGTATCCGCTCTAAATTTTGATGAAAGCAATGCAGATGGTTATGGAAATTAACGATTTAAAACTTGTGTTTTACTTACATTAGAGAATGGAGAACCACGCATTAAACTCGAAAGACATCGATTATCGTTTTCTTTTGCGACTCTTTCAAAAACTGCTTGCTATCGATTGGCGATAGATCGATGATTAAATTTCTTAAAAACTTGTCGAATTAATAGATACATATCACATAGTTTTTAAAGACAATAAATAATAGAAATAATTAGTAATAATAATAATATGTCTGTTTGTTTATAAGGTGTGCGATATAAAATACTTTTGAAAAATAAAAGTGAATACATTTATTAATAAGCAAGGATGGATGTTTCAAATATCATTTTAAAATAAAATCACAAGACAAATTTAGCCTAATTGGTCCCCCAGATATTCTATTAATATTTTCATCTGAAACAAAAGTTGAAGTTGAGGTTTTTTAAAATATTATTCTATGCAACATACAACTTTTGCGCTAAGTTTGAAATTTGTTTGATGAATGTTACTAAGAAATAATTATGTTAAAGTGACGAAATTCTTTGGCTCAAAACAAACTTACTATTTATTGAATCCATGATTTAATTTTATACTGATCAATTTAACGAGAACAATATTAAATATTATACCAAAGAAATAATAATTTAAATAATATTATCTTATAAAATAACTCTTATAGGAATGCACTCATGAGATACAAACGTTAGATGAAACTACACTTTGGCAAGTAGTATTTTTCGTATATTTTTGAGTGACCTATGCCATTACCACTTTTGAAATATTTTAAATATGTTGTTTTTGATGGTGTGATCTTTGGATTAACATGTGAAGGGTTGGGGGGGGATGATGAGAGTTCATGAAATTTCGTTTGATGTAAAACATTCGATTTTGTATTCTTTTTTATATAAATATTACAATTATTAATAATGAACGAATCTTTGATAAATACACTTTTCACAAGTTTTTGATGAAAGCTATCGAACTTTCTCGACAAATGTATACTACCTACTAAAATAAAAACTTAAAATAAATATATTATTATTATTATTAACGAATGAATTTTAATCAATGCTATTTTAAAGATCATATCACTGGTTGATTAATTATTGACTAGGGTTACTCCGAAACATCATCAACGAGAAACCTGTAGAATAACATCTAATGTTTAGTCAAAATGTTTGTGTGTAGCAATATATTTTTAATACAGACTACATTAGTTAGTTGATTATTAGACTAAGTTACCATACATTAGTAAAAATTTTTGTATACCTCGTTTTTCTCTGCTTTATCGGTCTGAACTTTATGCTTACCTTTCCTCTTCATGTCTTATTCATAAGTATCTTCACAGCATTTTTCCACAGCTTTAGTCTCATAATTATCAAAGTTACTGACGTTCCTTATCTCTTCTAGGTATCCTTCCAAGAACTGATACAATTCAGCGATTGTACCCAGTTCGATGTTTACAGCTTGTAGATATTTGTTCACTCTGTTGCATCTTTCCAGTACCTGTGTCGTTCCACAGTAGGATAAGGAAACATGTTTCCAGAGAGTCGAGTGAATTAAGTTAAGGAGCCCTGAAGCCTTGCTAGACGAGACATTTGTAGGTGACATAATCTAGTATCCACTTGGCAGGATCGTCACTAACAGATAGAATCGGGAAACCTGAATCTGCATGCTATTCCGAATATTCAGAATCTTTTTTAATGACTGCTGCAGGGTCTTCTGCGTTCAAGTTTTGGGGCAGCTCGTCACAGTCAGACACGCTTTCCGATTGATGGTCGTCACTCCAATCGACAGAAGCTGATGCAATTTGTATTGATTATGGACCTAGAAGCGGTGAAGAACGATTCCAACCTAAAAAAAACCTGTTAGAATAAGCTTTTTATTCCTTATCAAATTTATCTTTATTTCTCTTTCTTTTCTGGGCCTCATTCAGATTTTTGTGGACGTCAGACTCAAACACATTCTACTTTTCCACCTGAAAATAAAATACACTTAATTTTTTTTAACTTAACAAGACTTTAACTGTATAACT
The DNA here is from genome assembly GCA_902141385.1 of Timema californicum. NCBI lineage: Eukaryota > Metazoa > Arthropoda > Insecta > Phasmatodea > Timematidae > Timema > Timema californicum. The sequence continues at coordinate 7,372 of CABFOW010006428.1, read as the reverse complement.
TTGTTGAGATTGTTGTCACACCTTAAAAAATAAAAGCTCCTTCGACGCCAGGGCCCCTTACGAGGTTAGGGCCCTAGGCAGAAGCCTAGGCCAAAGTCCAGGCCTACATGTAAATTGTATTGCGATTGAGACCTCTCAATGACTATATACGAGTATGGACATTTTTAAATAGCCTAGTTTTAAAGTTTATGAAGTCATTTTTATGGCTTCCTCGAGTATCATTTGGTATCACGACACTGCTTGTTAACATGGCTTATAATTTCTGAACACGTTTGAGAGTTATAAAGTACAAAGAAATAAAGGCTTTATAACAAACCGTCACTTCTGTCAGTTTGCCAGATTTAACAATCCTAACCTTGTAGGCGTAATAATAACAATAAAAGTCATAATAAATATTATTTCTATTTCCACTTCTTTAAACACGTAAATGCGTTACTTAAAAGTCTCCGAGCTCTGAGTTTTGTTCATTATAATCTTTTATTAAATTAAACTTTCCAATTATGGCTTTTCTTTCATCTACCTGAATATTTGCAAAACATTTCAGTCGAGTACAGTGACAAGATGGTTGCCGCTCGTGTGTTTGTACCAGCGATCTTTTATTTACATCACCTGACCTGCCTATTTCCATCCGTATGTTTATCGTGGGCCCCCCGACTTCCTGAAGTTTCTCCATTACGATTTCAATGTAACTAACTAACAAAATTCAAACTTAGCACGTTATTATATTATCTTTACAAACTAAAAATTAAAACTTTAGTGCTTCACAGTTACTTTTAAAAACAATAAGCCAACCACAACTGCAAAACAAACTATCAATATATTCCGTTCACGATAGGTTTTTACCTGGATGACAGTTCGAAAATCATATGTTTAGGTTTTGGGTTGCCAACACTTGTAAAAGATCACAGTTTTGTTATAAATGTAAAGATCTTTAATTACCTGTTATATATTACATTTAAAATAACGTAAACTTAAGTTTTCTCATACTATTTCATTTTTTTAAATAATTTCTTTTTGTCTAACTCGAAACAATATTTTAAACATAATTAAAAGTACTTATTTTTCGTTTTGGAACGTTACTGATTTTGTGTAATATAGTGCATACATCAATACCTTTTAATACAGGCATCGTATTTACTTGGAAAAGAGAACATTGTTGTCATTTTTTTACATACAATACATGATTTTATGATTATTTTATCGTATTTTGAAATATTTAACTGAATAAAGTATTTTCATCAACTGCGTGTCTGCATCATTGTAAAAAACTTGTTTACCGTTATGTTCAATCATATGGTTTAAATTCGTCAGTCGCCATTTTGAGGCTATGTTCGTTAGAAGTTTTTGTGAAAGTGATGTTAATATTTTTTTAAGGGGAATAAAACTATAAATAAACTTTGTGTCCGACCTCAAATAACCATATGAATAATATTGGCCTAAATTAATGTGGTTAATTATCACATTAATATATTACCATCTGTTTTCATTACAGTCATCCAAAGTGATAGATGTCAGCTGTTGGCGTAGTGATATATTATGGATTACTTCTAGTAACATTTCGAGCTGTCATTCAGGTAAACTTAGCTCGTGAATGCCTTATAGCTGTGCTGAACTAGCGTAAGACAGTGTTGCTACTAATGAAGTCAAACCAGATAGACCTTCATCGTTCTTTCATAAAACGGAGTTTAAATAATTGCACATCTCTCTGGACATTTACTATTTTCTGAAATCATCTAATAGGTGGCGTTAATAGCACCAAATATTCAATTGTTGGACACCCATCGTTTCCCCCCATATCGCCCGCCATTTATGTATTAGCTCAGATTTGTATATTTTCTTATGGAAGAACTTCCACAGTATTTTAATTGTTGTATTAACTATATAATAACGGTGGCGTGCAGTCATGGATGTAAGAATAGTTTAGCTGTTTTTAGGAGGGTGGGGGAGGGCTCAAAACCGAAATAAGAAGGTTGTTATTTTACACAGTAGTGATGGTAATTTATTTGTGTAAGAAGAGAGGGGAGGGGACGAGTAACAAAAACCTTTTTTTGGGACGTTATACCCTCCTCTTTCCCAGTTAATATCAGAAAATGGTATGGTCCTAAAAGTTACTTCTAGTGGTCCTAGTTTGGAAAGTTTTTGAAAATTATACTCCTTTAACAACTAATCAGAATAATACTACCTCCAAAATTTTTAGAAATTTTGATACTCCTAGAGGTTATTTGGAATAGTTTTCCTTCTGCACATTTTTTAAAATTATGATGTTTCTACACGCTATTTTAAGAAGGGCTCACCAGAATTATTTTGAAATTTGGAATGCCCTAGATGCTATTTAGTGTTTTTCGCTTGATTTTTTTTATTTCCGAAAATTAGATGCCTAAGCTTTTTAAAGTGGTCTTTCACAAGCAAGTTTTTAAAATTGGATGCCCCTAGAAGCTATTTGGAATGGTCCACACCTGGATTTTTTTTAAATTAGATGCCATGTTATTTCTAAGCTGTTGAAAAGGGTCTTCCCCAAAATTGAATGCTTTTAGATGATAATTGGAGTAGTTCCCAATTTTTTATATAAAAAACCATATGCAAATAAAAGCTATTTGGAATAGTCTCCTAGGATCCCTCTAGAAGCTATTTAAAGTGATATTCGCCTGGATTTTTTTTAAATAACTAAATGCCTCTAGACGTTATTTGGCGTGAATACCTCTATAAGTTATTTTAAGTTTGATACAAGGCCATCTTTAAGCTTCATATTAAAAACTTTGAAAAACTTTGGGAGGAGGTTGGGGGGGGGGGGTTGAACCCCATAGCCCCCAAACTAACGTACCTGCATACAACAATGAGAATACCATGGAAAGTCCCCTTTATATATTATTTTAAACAATTATTGATATAAAAGAAATTAAGGATTCAGAACAAAATTAGAAGTGTTTAAATAATTCAAAGTGAATATTATATTATCAATTAAAAATGTTATCAGACGATTCTAATATAATACTTCCAGACGATGTTTACAATACATAGCTTTCTGCTAGTTGTCACTTACCTACACTCCCATCGCAGATCAGCTATAAATTTGCGGTTGCGCATATCATATATTAGCCATTCTTTTTCGTGGAGGCATACGATTCTGACCCTACCCACGTGACGTATCCTCTGCGCAGTACAGGTGCGCGTTGGCCCGACACTGAACGAAAGTAAATTGGCGGATTAGCGCCCGTACCTTTGAAAAGTAGTTATCGCTTTTATCTCACTTAATGATATGTTTAGTATCAAGAAAGGCTCGTAAGTTCGATAATCTTATCAAAGATACAAATCAGTCGTAGAAGAAAGCGTTTCGCACGAGAATACAGGTGAGTCTTGCATAAACAATATTATATTATATATTTATTTTTAGCGTATAACCCGAACGGGTAGTAAGACGCGGTGCTAAATATTATTATATTCATTTTTAGTAGACGATATATCCTTGTATTTTTTTCCCGTATCATTGACTATAATTTAATAAAGGTGATTTTTTTTAACATGTCAAAAAGTTAGCTAGAAATTTTGCATCAAGCTGTGACGTCATGATGAAAAATCATTACTAATGTTGGTTCACACAATCAAAACTTATATATTCATTTTCTGTGAGTTTAAAAGTTTTCATTAAAAAAAGTTATTTGTTTACGCTTGTCTCACAATAATTATGTTTTGACAATAAAAGTTACATTTACAAGGAGGATGAATACGAAAAATAAGATTAAAAAAATCAACCTTATAAAATACTAAAATTACCGCGAACAGATTATAGATTTAAGAGATCTGAAAAGTAAACGGTTTCTATCAGATCCGAATTCACGATTTATTCAAGTCTTGTTTTCTTGTACGATTTGAATCATACATTTGAAAAACTTTGTGTGTGTGACTCGGCACTTAACCTGTGGGTGCGCAGACAAAGGCATCAGTCTCGTCTTGAATGATATGCTTTATGACGGAGAAGGTTAGGGTTAGAATCCCGCCCGGGTGCATTGAAATGATTTTTGTATCTAAATTGTTTCCTATCCTCTCTCAACGCAAATTCTGGTTCACTTCCTTTAAATTCTAGTTTTTTGGACGAGTATTAAGATGCGAAGCATGGGAAGAAAAAAAAACCTTTTTTAACGTAGGAAGAAGGGCCCTTAAGGTGGGACGGTAGGGATTGCGAGTTAAGGGTGGTATTCTGCAATTTTTTTATAACGAGAAATATTAGAAAAATAAATAAAATATTTCTCCAATAAAAACGTACAGTTTAATTTTCTTCACGTGGTGGTATTAACAGCTGTTGAATATCTGTCGAACCCACCTCGGTGGCGTAGTTGGCTGGCGCTCTAGTTTTGTGTTGAGCCAGTCTGCCGATAATGGGGAGATCGAATGTCGGTTGGGTGTAAAGGGGGGGGGGGTCCTAAATGGTTTTCCACTCTCCCTCCACACAACTGTGGGTTCACTTCTTATAAATTCAACGTTCCCAATTCCAAACCCATTAGAGTAATTAGTATATAAGCGTATAATCCGAAAGGGTAGTATGACGCGGTGCTATTATTATTATTGTTATATCTGTCGAGGGTGTCTTGGAATTTAAGTGACAACTTTTTTTCTTCATTTGAAAAATTTCTCACCCAATGCCGATATGCTCATGAGTCATGACAGATAAATAAGAACGTTTTTTTTAGCACCGTGTCTTACTACCCCCTCAGATGATATGCTTATATTCTAATTACTCTAATGGTTTTAGGGATTAGGGAGGCTATACCTATAAGAAGTGTATCCGAATTTTCGTGAAGGGAGAGTGGAAAACCATTTAGGAAAAAACAAAAACACCTCAGAATACCTGACCGAGATTCGAACCTCAATCTACCCGTCATCGACAGTCTAGTTTACTGCGAGAGTAGCGCGTTAGACCACGCGGCCACCGAAGCGAATTTTAAGAATTCTTGATAACATCATGTGAAAAAAAATTAAACTATACGTTTCTATTGGAGAAATATTTGATTTACTGTCGGGAATGCCAGGCCTCCACCGTGGTTCGGATCCCACGTTAAAACTGTAGGTATTCCATTTCATCTCAAAATCACCCTACCATTACACATTAGCGTAATGCGTAAAGCCCGAACGGGTAGTAAGACGCGGCGCTAATAATAATAATAATAATAATAATAATAATAATAATAATAATAATAATAATGATTTACCATCGACCAAAAAAAACTTGTTTAGAACAGCTGTAAAACACTTACCTTTTTATCGCGTTCTTTACAGCACCATCTTAAGTTAGCAAACTTTTAAAAGTTATTATTATTATTATTAGCACCGCGTCTTACTACCCGTTCGGGTTATACCCACTTACGCTAATGTGTAATGGTAGGGTGATTGTGAGATGGAATGGAGAACCTACAGTTTAACGTGGAACCCGAACCACGGCGGAGGCCTGGCATTCCCCACATTCACAAGATGTCTTGTCAGAGGTGAAGGAAGGGTTTGGTAATCAGATAAATCTTTCCCGGGACCGAGGATTGAACCCCGGCCGCCAGCATAGAAGTCTGACACCTTACCCCTAGACCGCCAGGTCACCCTTTTAAAAGTTCTTATTAATTTAAGAAAGAAGTGTTGTTTTTAATGTTCTCGAACTAAGAGTGTGCTCGTGTGCGTTTGACCACGCGGACCACGAATTAGAGGCGATCCAAGGTTTCGCGGGGTTCGGGTTGAGAGACATCCAAATTGGAGCATATCAATGAGTGACCCTTTTCCATTCTCTTTAATCGTATGCACTTGTCATCTCCATTGTTATCGTTAGAGGGGGGAAAGGGGACGAACGAGGGCGCTCCAGTCTAGAACAATGTTTCTCAAAGTTTTGGTGATACAGGATTACCAAATTAAGCTATGATCACTGGGGGACCACCGGGGCCCTGAAAAGAGAGAGAGAATGAAAGGTATGCATGAAAAAAACATTATTTTATAGGCAATTCCATTTTACGACTATGAATACAAGACAAATATTGATTTATTAAATTAAATGTTGAACAAAAACTAATAATATTTAATATTTAGCACCACGTTCTTACTACCCGTTCGGGTTACACGCTTTAAGTACTAATTACTCTAATGGATTAGGAATTGGGAAGGTTGTATTAGAGGAAGAGAAGCCGCATTTGCGTGGAGGGGGAGTGGAAAACCATTTAGGAAAAACCACTCTCAGTTCACCCGACCGAGATTCGAACCTCGATCTCCTCGTCCTCAGCAGTCTAGCTCAACATGACTAGCGCGTTAGCCAACTACGCCACCGAGGCGGGTAATTGAACAAAAACAAAATCATATATTCTTTAAATTAAAAAATGACACCTGGTCATTGAAATCAAACACGAGACCTTTGGCTTGGTAAGTTAATACCCTTACCACCAAGCCATCTCGTTGCTCATGGTTATTCTTCACTCCTATTTTTAAGGTGCCAGGAGGGAGCACAAGTAATTTTACTGTTTTTATAGCATTAATTTTTTTTGACCAAAATAAATCAAATATTTCTCCAGTAGCAATGTAGAGTTTAGTTTTCTGTACATGCTAATATCAACAGATCTTGGATATCTGTCAAGGGTGTGCTGGAATTTTGTCAGAACTTTTTAAATAAAGAGGAAATGTTTTGACAAAATTCCAGGACACCCTTTACAGATATTCAATGATCTGTTGATATCAGCATGTGCAGAAAACTAAACTCTATGTTGCTACTGGAGAAATATTTGATTTATTTTGGCCAAAAAATGTATATTCTATAAAAACTGTAAAAATACTCGCACTTCTTTCTGCCGCACTTTAAGGTAGAGGCAGATTTGCAGGCGCATGCACACTGAGTCTGTTTGTTTTGAAATTTGATTGGTTCTCCCACGCAGATTTTACGGAGAAGTGCGGACAAAGCTGAATCTGTATCTACTAGTGCAGCGTGACCTACGCGGTCCGCGCTGATTTCTCGTTATTGGTTTATAGCTCGTCACGTGACCACATTTTAGTTCTGCGCCTGTTTTTCGGTGGACTTATGACTCCAAAGTAACTACCCGTCCCCGTACAGAATATCCGCATATTCACACTAAGGAGGTAAGGAGGAGGATTGTAGAGCTTTAAAGTAAATGTACCAGCATTAGCATAAAGAATGCGTGATATATAACATTTAGGGTAGGGCCATCTTCAGTAGGCCTACAACCCCAACTTACCCTAGCATCGACAATCCAGTGCGTCATAAACATAACTCCCTAGACGGCGTGTCCGCCAATGTGAGTAGCCCTAGTGTTATTATTATTATTATTAGCACCGCGTCTTACTACCCGTTCGGGTTATTCGCACTTACGCTAATGTGCAATGGTAGGGTGATTGT
>CABFOW010006427.1:17596-32281 GCA_902141385.1 Timema californicum | reverse complement strand
AGTGGGAAGTTTCGTATTGTAAATATAAAGTTATAAGTATTTTTTTATGAACCCCTTTTTAACTGAATGGCCCATACGGCAAGAGTCTTGTATTATCGTTCGTAAGGAGTATTTTTGTCTGCATAGCCAGTTTTTGTATTGGAATATTGTCATCATTTAACTCGTTGGCCTTGCGGGCTTATAGAGTTCATTGTTCNGTTCATTTCAATTACGATATTATGTTCGTATGCTAATAGCTTCATGAATTATAAGCAATTCCAAAATGTACAACTTAATTGCCTTTTTTTACTCTGTTCAACTTTATTCTCACTATCAATAAAACTACAAATTGTCACCATTGACATATATTCTTCTAAATCCAGGTTTCCTGCTATAGCCATCCCCTTTCCTGTTATGATCATCAATATAATTGAGGCGTGAGTTCGCGGGGAATATAAGTAAATGGGCCTGTATTTGACCTGTTTATTTTTGTTTGTATTCTCACAGCCCCTCTGCAATTGCTATATTCAATTTTTTATTTTTATTGTCTGTTGTGCGCCAGCCTTATTCTTCGGGGAAGAGTAAGGGCGGCGGTACAAATAGATATAAAAAAATACTGTCGTCATTCCCTTCTGAAGTGCCTAACTGGTCAGGATGGCTTGCGGGGAAGGATAAGTATGGTGGAAAAATATATGTGTGCATTCGTAATTTATAGAAGGCTTTGGCTTTAAGGGTTTATTGTAGCACTACTAACTACTAACTACTGCAAAATGTGAAGTTATAAAGAAGTTACAAGAAAGATATGAAATACTTTATTTAAGAGCCTGTGACAGAATTGGTTATGGTAATAAACACTTGGCCGATGGTGTGACTGGCACACTCGGTGGTTCCACACGGATACGAACCTCGGTACCCTGGGCATGACTGCTCTCCAACACAAGTGCCCGATGACCTGGCATTCTATCCTGTGCAGTCCCAAAACGGGCAGAGCGACCCCTTTAAATAGATGTTATTTTGTCAGTCCAGATAGCTCTAAAATAGAACCATTTATACTAAAAATTGGCCTGGTTGCCAAGAACAATGCTGACACAATATTTTGAGCTGTCAGCTCTTTCGTCATATTGTTTACTAACTAATCATAACAAGCTAGCTAGACCTTCAACTTTCAACACTTATAATGTTAATATAAACAAACACCTCAATTTAGGGCGGGGCAATTACAATACTATAATAAAAATAAAAATTACCTACTCGTACTTTCTACTTCCTTTGCAACAATTTCCCAGGTGACATTAGTTTTGTCCTTGTTGCTGTACTCTTTTAAATTGTAATTGTACAAGCACGGATGTTTTTCTATAGCTTCTAACAATTTGGTTTTATAAACGGTGTCTTCTTTGGGTATTGTCAAGGAATAACACGTGCACACTGCTGGTCTTGGCTGCAGTTCAAACGAATCTATTCTTCCTGAAACCGTTCTGGCAAGTTTCTTAAAACCACGGTTGCGCAATCGTATGAAACTATAGTTGCGTGAAACTCTGTGTGCGCATCTTTCTGTCTTCACGTTGAATAGTTACATGAAACTTAAGTTTCATGTTTCATAAAACTGGTTTCATGAAACTAGTTTAGTTGGTGTGCGCCGTTGGCTTACAATGCTGTCTGTTCCTATATCTGTTTGTCAGTATGTCCTTGCCCACGGGTTCAAAACGGTTTGATGGATTTTGTTCAAACTTGATATTAAGATTCTATAGGGCTATACCAGAAAACAGTGATTTTATACCCAAGCACTACCAATAAGGGTAGTTTACTTATTAGCGATTTTTGAATTACAATTATAATTTTTTAAATTGCTCAAACGATTTTGTTTAAAATAACCACCTAGGGTTTTTGACATGACAAATAGCACTGTATAGTTGTATTTTGGGAAAAAATTCGTTAAAGAGTAGTTTACAAAATGGAATTCTTGGAAAAATTGAAACATTTTGAAAACAGCTTTAATAATTTTGTTCAAAATGTTTATCTGGAGGTTGCATGGTATAATATCTAATAATGTATAAATGTTTTTGGGGTAAAAACTCATTGCTGGATAGTTTACTAATGACTAATTTGTCAAAAACCTGAGGTGTTTTACAAATTTCTATAGTCATTTCGTTCCAAATGGGTATTTTGGGAGTGTTTGGCATAACAAATAACACTGTGTACTTACTTGTTTTTGGGTTGAAAAATCGTTTATGAACGTTAAACAGATTATTGATTTTTCGAAAATTGGAAATATTCTAAAAAAATTTCTAACGAGTTGGTTCCAAATGTGCATCTTGGGAGTGTTTTACCTGACAAACAACATCGTACGGTGGGTTGGTTTTTGTGGTAAAAATTGGATAAGGGTGGTTTGCTAACGACAGATTTTTTTTAATTAACTATTTTAATAATGGCTCTAATGATTTTGTATAAAATGGAAATCTAGGGAGCGGTTGATCTCCCAAATAACACTGTATACTTTGTTTTTGGGATAGTAGTTCCCTTGAGACTTTTTTTTAAAATCATGAATATTAAAAAAATATATCTTTGCAATATATATCGGAGCACTTTTTTATATGCTAATAATTAAGGTCCTTATTTTCCTAAAATAAATTAATGTATTATAGAAAATATGATTTTTTTGAAATTGGCATTAAAGATTAAGTCAAAAATAAGTATGTGGAAATAGTTTTTTATAATAAATATGAATACGTTCTTATTTTTACAAATCACTAATAATTTTGGAGTGATTTACAGATAGCTTATTTATGAAAATTGTTAAAAATATAAGCTATAAACAATATTGTTAAAGTCCCTAAATAAACAGATCTATTGTGATTAACAAGGTTTGTTTTAGGAGTAAAAGTTATTTAAGGCAAGTTACTGAAATCCTATGATTGAAAATTTTCTTCCTAGCTATAATGCACGATATGAGAAAGTAATTGCGATTGTGTTGTATTATTTATTCTTTATACATTTAAAGTAAATGTGTGTATTGTTACATTATGTAACTAATGTTTTGCTGATAGTCAAATAGAATAAAACCAAGTGTATGTGTATATGTGTGTGTGTCTATATATACTATATGTGTTCCTATAGTTAATGGTGGATGGTCAGCGTGGTCCGCATGGTCAGAGTGCAGTCCCAGTTGTGGCCATGGCATGAAGAAAAGAAGCCGTCTATGTATCAACCCACCCCCTTTTGATGGTGGTCTTACCTGCCAAGGTCCCTCTGTGCAGAGGAGCGACTGCACCTCCGAATGTCTTGGTAAGCTACACGCCAAACCTTTATTAAAACAATTACTTCACATAGGGGATCACTGACGTTAATTTAGGTTTAGAGTACTTGAAAATTAGGTTAACAACCTCACCTATATGTTACTAGTGGTGGTATTGTTGACACACATCCACTCTCTTTGGATTCATGTTGTATTATGTGACCCACTTTGGTGGCCGCATGGTCTAGGGTGTCATTCTCACAATAGATTAGACTGCCGATGACTGAGAGATCGAGGTTCGAATCTCGGTCGGGTTTACTGAGCGTGGTTTTTACTAAATGGTTTTCTACTCTCTGTCCACACTAATACGGGTACACTTCCTATAAATTCAACCTTCCTAATCCCTAGCACATTAGTGTAGTTAGTACATAAACGTATAACCCAAATAGGTGGTGAGACGCGGTGCTAACAAAGCTAGGTATTTTGTGACTTTGATTAAGGATTACATAATTGTTTGCTAAAACAAGGCAATTTTATTTGCATTGATGTTTGGCAAAGGAAAGGTAAGCTGTAATTTTGACTGGAAATTTTTTGTAAAAAATGTATTTTTATAACATGTTTGCATGAATAGTAAAATTTTAAAACGGTCACGTTAACCATTAAGTGTGTGGGTGGTTGAGGGTATAAACAACTTTTGAATCAATTAAACCATTAAATATAGAAAAATACCCAGGAAACTAATATTACTATAGGAGCGTTTTTATGTGTGATTTTTTAAAATTTTGTTCCTAACTACAACTCTAATATATTATATGAGAAGGCTGTGTAATACCATTTATTTTTCTTTTGCTAGCACCTCTTTAAAAAACAATTCTCCATTCTTCAAATTGATTTACTGGTACGAAATAAAATTTTGAAAGTGTGATTTATTACCATAACTTTTACAAAAGACAACAATTCACAATAAAGTTCTATTAAAATCAATTAACTAACTGCAAGAAAGGTAGCAAGTGAAACATTTATAATATAGCTACGTTTTTATACCACGAATACATTTTTTCACTAAATGACAGATTCATCATACAACCCGACTATTACTGTGTCACTATCTGTGCCCATTTGAGGCCAGGCCTAAACAAACTAATGGGGGTGGGGGTGGTTAGGAGTAAAAATAATGTACTTCCTATTTATCTCTGTGTGGCAGTATATCTTGGTCCACCCTGTCTTCTGTGACATGGCAGATGCATGAAATCAACGAAGTGTCAAAGATTCAAGCTCGTACTCACATCCTCTTGTTTAATGTAATCCGTTGCTAAATTATATTTATGCTTATTCAATCCTTTTTAAACTTGGTCCATTTCTGAAATTAAAAAATAATGTATTTCTTATTGTATAATAGTTCATACTGTATATCGCTATTAAGTGTATTTTTGATTTTTCCTCTGTTGATTGTTTGAGGCCCTGGTCCAATGTCCAAGTATCCCTCCCCCCTCTAAAGACAGCCTTGAATAGTTTATACTGTGTCTGTAAGCTCCGCATACGTAAAGTCCTTAAGCCCTTAGATATTGAAATAGCATCAACACAGATTAATTTTTATTTCACAGGGAAGTCACTGTTGTCTCACGTCCAGGTAGTACCCCATGGGCTTGCTATGCCTCACAGGATAGCGTCTTTCTGTTACAATCCTGAGTAGCACAATCATTATTATATACTATAATTTTTGGTTTCCCCTTCATTAGCAAAGTCTACACTTTAAACTCTGACACTTTATCTCAGTTGGTAGCGGGTCTGCCTACTGAGCTAAGGGTCCCTGGATCGATTCCCGGCAAGGCCGAGAATTCACCAATTAACGGCCGGGGACTGATTGCTGTGCCTGTCCTAGTTTTAAGTTAGATTATAAGGCATATGAAGGTATGACAGGCCTAGCAAGCCAGTATTGGAAAATAATTTGGCCTGAATAAAATGCTGACCCAGACCATAGGCTGTAAAAATTAATGGATGTAAAGTAAAGTAAAGTAAATACTATAACTACTTGGTAATAGACTAGACCTTAAGTCTTTGTGAGGTGGCAGGTTCTCACTAACATCAGTCCATTCTCTGTCTGTCATTGATGTTGGTTCCTTTAAGACAAAACTGCAGGACATCAGCCGGTTGAAATTTTAAACCATGTGTTTCTGTTTGGGCGATTGACATTGAATTGGATAGACTACATATGATATTGTGGTCTTCACCATGTATGGGCCATTTAAGGCCCTGTGCAGTTTGGGTGAGGTTCCTTTTCTGACTACTGGCTGATGCAGCCACACACGATCACCACTATTATGCACACCACCTATACACTTTTGGTCGTACACCAGCTTTTTGCACATGCTGTATTTTACCGAGATGTTCTCGTGTCAAACTATGTGATGTTTTTAATCTCATCCTTAACTGCCAAGCAAACTCTACGGCTATTTCTGCAGGTTTTGGCTCTCCATCCATCACGTTGATTGGTAACCGTACCTTCCAACCGAGAATGAGATATTAAGGGGCGAACTTCGTTGAATCTTGTGGACTTGACTAGTATGCACGTATAACCTGTTGCAGGGCTTTATCCCAGTTCTCCTAAGATGTGTTGATGTAATTGAGAAGGCATTGCCAAGAGAGTTCTATTGAATCTTTCTACCAGGCCATCTGAATGTGGATGGTACGGAGTTGTTCGATCTTTCTCTATCCCAGGACGTTGGCAAATTTTTTGAAATAGTCTAGACTCAGACTGGTGTCCATGATTTGTATGAAGTTTCACTGGCACATAAAGCCTGCACATGAACTCAACCACAATGAGCTTAGCTACTGTTTACGCTTCCATATTAGCTTAGCATATGCCTCAGTCCATTTGGTGAAGTGGTCATTTAATACAAAAATGTATTTGTTTCCTTGAACTGTCCTATAATGCAACGATCTTAACATTTTGGTAGATGGGCCACGTAATACTGCAGGCTGAAGTATAGCCGGATTATTTCCTTTTAGACAACGACGGTACGGAGGGCCCTGATATACCTATAGTTTTCTCCACTGTGCCCACAATCTTATGTAACTATCTATTCTACTAGATGCCTCATAGACGGTTGGCATCTCCTTGTCTTCCCACTTTAGTTTAACAATGAGTTAGATTGCCTCATCAGCGTCCTATAACAATCTGATGTCCGTGTCTGACCAATCAAGTGCCCAATTTGAGTCCTCTTGAGATATGCTGGATACCGGCAGCTCCTTCTGCCAACATTGTATACATACCTCACGGGAAAATCCATCAGCATTTCCGTAGCACTTTCCAGGACGATGCTCTACCATGAACTAAAATTCAGCCAATATATCTAGCCACCGAGCAACCTGCCCTTCAGGTTCCTTAAACTGATATTCTCATCGAAAGAAGTTGTGGTCAATGCGTGCCTTAAGCCGTTTGCCGTATACATAGCTCCGGAAGTGATGAGTTGTTTACACCAAAGCCAACATATCTCTCTTAGTTATACCATAGTGACGTTCAGCCTTTGTAAGCACTCGATTAGGGTAAGCTGCTATGCGTTCTTCTCGCTTAGGACTGCATTTGCCTTAAAATAGGTCCGATTCTATTCCCACTGGGGTGTATATCCAAGATAAACTAGTGTTCAAACTTGGATATACAAGAATCGGAACAGACGTGAGATATTGTTTCAAATGTTTAAGGGAATATTCACTCTCCCATACACATAAACCTCTCCCCTTTTTGTGTCATCTGATAAGGTGTGACGCGATGTTTGAAAATCTCTTTACATAAAGTCTGTAATATTAACACAAACCCATAAACGCCCAGAGTTCAATGATATCACTAAGTACGGGGAATTACACCATGTCACGATTTTTTCTGGATCAGTGGCAACACCTTTATTTGAAATAACATTTCCCATAAAGTTGGCAGCAATTGTTCTAAATAGATTATATTTCGCTAGTTCACCTCCAGGAAAGCTTCCCATAACATTTGAGCGCTCCACAAACACTCCTGATGTGTTCCTCAAAGGTCATTCCAATTATGATTACGTCATTCAGGTACACCAATGCATGCTAGATATCACTAGAGCCCTTATAACTTGATTCATCAATCTTTGGTACTTGCTCGGGTTATTACAATCTTCAAAGGAAGCACCTTGAGCTCCCATAGTCAATCTTTTGTCATAAATGTGGACTTATCATGATCTTGAGGGGCAACCCCAAGCTGCTAATAACCACTTAACATATCGCTTGTGAAAAATGACCTCATACCTCCCGAAGAGTCCAGTAGATCATAGATACGAGGGAGAGGATATGCATCATTCTTTGTATTATCATTGAGCCATCGATAATCTATACAAAACATTGTTTCACCAACTTTTTCTTCACTATAACAACCGGTGAGCTACATGAGGAGGTTGATGGTTAAATTACGACATTTTCACTCGTTTCTTTCACAACACTTATCATTTGCCTCCCAACCATGTAATGGTACTTTTCTTGGTGGGTAGCGGATGGGTGTACTTTCATATGTAGAAATCTCGTTATAAGATAGATTAGTGTGACCAAGATCATTTGGTTCCCAATAACACACATCTGGATAATGATTAAACATGGCCTCAGCAATGGCACGTTGTGTATGTGATAACTAGGCTGAGTCTAAATCAAATAAACTAGGATCCTTCTCACCCCGGGTGGTTTTATCTTCATTCGCTACCGTCCCTGCAATGACACCTGGCATCAGCAATCTGATATTTATACCACCGCACAGTGGTCCCAAATCTCAAAAACGTGGCCAAAATATGAAGGCCTTCTTCAATTTAAACGCAAAATGGTTTGGGCCAGAAATGATCGCTTCTGCATTATTGCCGATCGTGCAAATTTATGAAGATGCTCAAGAAGATTAAAATAAATATACTAAAAGGTTTCGTGACGACTTTTCGCGAAAGAGTTCCCGAGTCAAAAGCATGGAATATATTTTATTGCGACTTTTAGTAAGATCTGATCCTTATATTTCAAACTTACGGAAACTACCACAAAAAAAAACGTTTGACACCAGATGCAGTGGGCCTGTAGTTTCCCCTACAGTAACTATGCCAAAAGTAAGTTTCGAAAGTGACTAAAATGAGGATGAAGATACAACTGACGAGGATTCAGATGATTCAGGTATTGAATAATAAATCGTATAAGTCACTACTAAGTAATTTGTACAGTTTTTAATCTAATTAATTCAACTTTATTATTAACCATTTTTAGTTTTAATTCAGACATTTAACTCCGTAAAATCCTTAAAACTGGGGAGGAGGAATGTTCACCATTTCACATTTTCCCTAAATCTTATTTTTTTAAGCACTGATCTGGGATACGTGATAAGTTACGAGAGTAGCAGTTTTAATGTAACTAAAATATGAAGAAACTACTCCCTTGGAAACAGCCATAATTAGATCATGATCTCAGAACGTAAATCGACAGTAGTATACATAGTGTTTAGAAACTCATACCCCTAACTTCACATATAGTTTGTTTGAACCAAAAGTAATACAAAGTCCCTGTACACCTACATCCGGAAAACTATGCTGACACCATTAAATTGTGTTCAAAGTTTCGACAAATAGCTCCGGGAAAACACAGCTATTCAAGCATGCGTGTACAACAGGTTGCATAGGAGTTAGGCGCACATCACTAAACACCTCTCTGAGCACGCCAGCAGAACAAACCACCATTAATAGTAAACAACACACCAGCCCATCTAGAAATGTGAATACGTTCTGAGGGTCATCAATAACGGTCCTAAATCACAGAAAATGCTTTCCAATATTACATGTACAGTGCCACGCGCCTAACTTCTATGCGACTTGTTGCACACGAATGTTTGAACAACTTAGCTCTCCCGGCGCTGAAACTTTGAACACAATTTAACGGGATTAACATGGTTTTCTGGATGTAAGTGCATAGGGATTTTTTATTACACTCTTAAAAAATAATAATTTTTCCATACGACAGTATTCTATCTCTCCCATACTTTTGAATATACCATACGGGCATCGAAATTTTCCCATCAGTCTCTTGAACATTATCCATAAACCCGTGAAAATCCATACATCGGTATGGGAAAATTTCAAGCCATCGGGCAAACGTCGAAACACTGCGCATCCAAATGGTGTGCGAATGCTCTTTAAGAGGGAGCGTGAGGAAGAAGAATCCGAAAATCAGAAGACGACGTTAGCCATATTTGTACAACCGTCATGCAACAAAGCAGTAAATGATGGAACATCTTCAATTATTAAATTTTGATCCGTTTACAGGATAGAAGGATTTTCTGGCATTAGCAAATTTGAACAATTCTGCTAACTTCAAATGGTAAGTTTACCTTCTAATATCTAATACAAACACAATACTTATAACAATCAGGAACTTAGACTATTGTAGAAATAAAAATACCAAACAGCTGTAAAGGACTCAAGCTATTTAATATTATTTATTTACATTCAATGTAAACAAAGCCATCGTGTTGTATTTTTACCACAACATATTATACTAATTTTCTCCTATTCATAGTATGCAACCACATAGGAGAAATTTCATTTTACTCATACCCAGTTATGGGAAAAATATCAACTAGCAAGGCCGTAGCCAGCCAATAATTTCAGGGGGGTTTGGTGGGCACATCCACCAATTTTTGGAAGCTAAAAAAAAATTCAAGTTCATAAACATTTCTATAAGCTATCTGAAGTGTTTTATTTATTGCAACACTAGCCCCTAGCAGCCGAAGGCTAGGAAAATTTCTAAATATTAAACGCTTCCAGAAGTTATCTGGAGTGTTCTTTTATGGCAACATAGCCCCCTAAATGCCGTAGGCTAGAGAAAATTATGAAGATTAAATACCTCTAGAATCTATCGGAAGTGTTATTTTTGGCAACATAACATCATAACTGCCGAAGACTAGAAAAATATATAGATATTAAACACCTTTGGAAGATATCTGAAGTGTTCTTTTATGACACCATAACCCGCTAACTGCTGAAGGCTAGGAACATTTCTAAATATAAAACACTTCTAGAAGCTATATAAAGTGTTTTTTTTATGGCAACATAACCCCCTAACAGCTAAAGGCTAGGAAAACTTATAAATATTAAGTACCTCTAGAAGCCCTCTGAAGTGCTTTTAATGGTAACACAGTGCCCTAATTTGTACTTGTATCTTAATTTTGATATTGTTTGAGCCATAAAATAAAGCCATATATTGTAACACTGTTGAATCAATCGCCCCGCTTTGGGCGTCGATTGAAACACTACGGATTAATTCCCTGATATAATAATGCTGTGATGATGCTTAGGTTGTCTATAGCTTCGTGGTCGAGCGCCTATCATCACTGTACGGAAAATATACCGTTTAACCAGCTGTTTATAGCTTCGTGGTCGAGCACTAATTAGAACGGTATGATTAATAATTGTAAGAAAGAGAACTGTTGATGGCTGTGTGCAGACTTGTGATATTAATGTAAGTTATTTTTAACTGTGTTAGACTGTGACTGCCAGTGTGTGGTTCTGACTGACTTGCGCGTGGGCGGAGTTGCCTTAAACATACGCACAATGGCTTATACAACGTGTATCTAAAACATTGCATCAAACTTTGGCAGACTATTCCTTGGGTGAAAATAGAATAATTCACATCAGAAACCTAGGGTCCATTTTAAATATCAAGGGCGGTATTCAACCCTAAAGATAGAGCTAAAAACGACTATTGTGGAAATTAGTATGAAAACTGCTTAGGGTATTACAACGATTCTTTCTATACTACTTATTGAATCCTTGATAATTAATAAACTAAATGAGCTGTTACCGTTACCCAGCCCCATCATGTAAAAAATGGGTGGTTGTAACACTTGTTTCTGCAATAAAGTATGACGGAGTAAGTATTACTAATTTTGACTTAAGATTACAAAACATGGAGTAAAAATTAACAAGTAAGGTGTCTTGGAGAAACTGTCTAGCTTTCCCCGTCTCCGAGATAATCACACATGTTTGATTTCAAAGACAAGTGTTAATTCCTGCCAGGTAGCGAGTCAGTATAGCTGTTGCGTGGCCACCACGCTCTCCTCACCTTAATCCGTTAGACTTTTTCTGTGGGGCTCTTTCAAAGCTTTGTTGTACGAGACAGCCGTTGAATCCGATAAAGACGTGTTAGCCAGGATAGGTGCTGCATGTGACAAGGTTCAAGAAACACCGCGTGTTTTCGAAAGATTACGCCAGTCATTGATACGCCACCTCAATTATTGCAATGACGTTAGGGGCCACCATTTTGAACACTTGCTATGAATATGCTTTTGAAGCTAGGAACTAAATCATACAAGAACTACAATTAGTATTTCTTAATTTAGCTTTCAATACTCCAGAGAGTGTATTGATTAAAATCCCATCCAAATGTGAACTGTGTAAGCATAACTTACTAATGTGATAAATAGCAACACATCGGAGCTTATGAAGAAGGAAAAGTATCTGAGTTTCTCCATCATTACACACAAACCAGCCTTGTTTAGCAAATGTACTGTACGTGATACATAGTCACATGTGCCAGTAAAAATGGTTAAACGACTGCAGTGTGAAGTAACACAGCGATTCTGGTTGCATAACTGGCAGGCATTTACACTTGTCTCTGAGCTCAAACTTGTGTGATTATCTCGGAAACAGGGAAAAGCTTGACAGTTTCTCCAAGAAACCTTATTTGCTAATTTTTACTTCATGTTTTGTAATCTTAAGTCAAAATTAGTAATACTTACTGTGTCATATTTTATTGCAGAAAAAAGTGTTAAAACCCCCCTCTTTTAACATGATGGGGTGGGTGACGGTAACAGAACATTTAGTTTATTAATGATCAAGGTTTCAATAAGTAGTATACAAAGATTCGTTATAACCCTAAGCAGTTTTCATAATATTTCACACAGCAGTCGTTTTTAGCTCTATCTTTAGGGGTGTATACCGCCCTTAATATTAAAGATGGACCCTAGGTTGCTGATGTGAATTTATATTTATATATTTTCACCCAAGGAATAGCCTGCCAAAGTTTGATGCAATGTTTTAGATACACGTTGTATATGACATACCGCTTGCATCTTTCTCCCCTCGTTAACAGTGTAGAAGCTAACTAATAGAAAGAGTCTTGGCGACAGGTGTTGTGAAGGCTAGCTTCTTATTCGTATAGGGAATTGGCGTCTTTGCCAAATACTGCGGAGTTGTTCCTTTTAACAGGAAATAGCGCAGTTGTTCTTTTGACAGGAAATATTGTATAAAAAATCTATTTTAGTGGTGAAATCCTTTTCCCATTATTTCTGAGAAGCGCGTGTTTCTTCATGGATGAATATTAAAAGGATACTATGTATATATATGTATATATATATTACTTTAAAGAAAAATTACCTTCATCCATGACTTTTTACATAATTTATAGTAATCCAAACCAATATCATTACAATATATTATGTTGAACCCCAAACCCTCCCCCTCCCCCCCAGATACGGTGGTGCCAATTAGGTATTTGAAAATTGTGATCAACGTATGACATTATTACTATACTAAGGTACGGGAAAATTTCAATCCTTGATTGGGTTAATTACTTCCAATACATGTATGGGAAATTTACCACAGATTTTCCTTACAGTATAATTTCGGTTAAAACAGGCTATATGTGAAATTTGGGCTATGATTTTCTGAACACCCTATATATAAAACGATATTAGTATAACACATATTACCCACCTCGGTGGCGTAGTTGGCTAATGCACCAGTTGTGTTGAGCTCGACTGCTGAGGACGGGGAGATCGAGGTTCGAATCTCGGTCGGGTGAACTGGTGAATGGTTTTCCACTCTCTCTCCACGCAAATGCAGGCTCACTACCTATAATTCAACCTTCCCAATTCCTAATCCGTTAGCGTAATTAGTACTTAAAGCGTATAACCCGAACGGGTAGTAAGACGTGGTGCTAAATAATAATAATAATAATAATAATAATAATAATATAACACCTATTTTTGTATTGTCAAATAACAAAAGAAGAGTGTCAGAGAGCTCCTCCTCCCTATGGGGCATACATCCAGGGGGTGATTCTACATCAAAGTCTTCACTCCACCGAGGTGAAGAGCAACATGCCACCCTCTCCCCCGGAGCACACCTGTCATGTCGAGTCAAATAGGTCCCTCCCCCCACTGCCATACCACCCAACTCCGACCCCTCATACCTCCCTGAATGTAGAAGATCGTTGAATGTCAACATCCATATTCTCATCATCCCTTCACATTCATTAATTCAGTAATGAGAACTAATCTATAATCTAAAATCCAGTATGTGTGTGTGTGTGTGTATGTATTAGAATTAATCAAGAGCAACATGCAACCCCCTCACCCGGAGTGCACCTGTCATGTCGAGTCGAGTAGGCACCCTCCCCCAACTGTCATAACACCCACTCCCAACCCTTTCTGCCTCCCTGGATGTGGAAGATCGTTGAATGTCTTTCTCTCATCATCTTAATGGACCAAGATGAAAAAATATATATTAATATTAGATTTAAGCCTCTTTGGTGGATGCATGAGATAAGGTGTCACTCTCGCAATAAACTAGACTGCTGATGACATGAAGATCAAGGTTCTAATTACAGTTGGGTGTAGTGAGGGTGGCTTTCTTAAATGTTTTTTCATTCTTCTGTAATAATATCGAATATTTTATGTGAGACATACTCATTTAAATTTGATATCCATGTCTCTGAAAATAGTAGTACAAAATTAAAATTTGGAGGTTGATGTATTTTAGTGGTTGTTGATCTGGGATGACCTGCATTGTTATTTCTATTGATTTGCCTATCACTTGAATTTATTTGTCTCGAAGGTCCTTGGTTCCTATCCTGTCGATACTCAATACTAGGATGTGGATATATTCTATTTTGCTCTGATGTTGGATAATTATTTTGATATCTCTGCCTATCTTGTCCATTATTAATTTCTATGATTTTAGGGTTAGACAATTGTCTAGGCCTATCAATATTATACCTGTTTGATTGATCATTAATTTCTTGATTTCTTTGATGGTTTTCAACCACAAAATCGGTGAATTTTTTATCTAATGTTTCTACTGCCTTGTTAACGATCCTATCTATGTGTTCCTTAATTAAAATTTTATTCGTGTCTTGCTGAGAATCATCTACTGATTTTACCTCATTTATTTCTTTTTTAAGGTTGTGTTGGACTACCTCAAAATTATTTTTTGTGTGTTCTACCTGAAGGTCCAGGTTCCCAACTTTGATTTCTACTTCCTTTAACCCTTTAATTGATTCTTGTTCTATTGTTTCTATCTTATTTTTACTAGCCGTAATCTGTTCCATTAATTTGAATTGCCCTAAGTTTTGATGAACTGTCTCTACTTGTTCAAATTTTTGCTCTAAATGACCAAATTTCTCTTCACAATCATCCTTACTTAACTCTA
>CABFOW010006426.1:0-32293 GCA_902141385.1 Timema californicum | reverse complement strand
GTTTGATACCAGGGTTTGTCGACTAGGTCCATAGGCTCCCAAATAATGTTTACACTAATATTATGAACAATCAATAGTAACATTTAAATTTTACGCAAATAAAAAAACGGAAAACATCACAAGTTCTCGCTGCATATTTGAAAAATTTCCTTTATTCATATTTGAAAAATTTGATAATCATAATTACTGTTGCTATTTTATAGTGTGAAACATAAATAAAGATATTATAAAATATCCTCACGGAGCTTGAGGTAACTTTGGCGGAGCCCAATGGCTGCATGGAGCACATTTTGAAAAACATTGGGTTAGACAGACATTCCTAGTCTTCTTCTGGCAATGGCGGATATCTGAGGTTGGGCCATCATATAGGTGGGGTTACTTCACACCATTAAGATGACTATTATTATTATTATTATTATTACTATGTGTTGTCAGTTGAAGTCTTAAACCTAACTAACCAAACCATGGCAACTAAAGGCACCATTCCCCTTCGGGAAAAATAACTATGGTGCCACCGGGATTTGAACTTGAGACCTCTAGATTATTAGCCAGGAATACTTACCACTAGACTAATAGATCGGTCAGTCAGTCAAATCTAAGGAGAATATAAGTTAGTGCCAAATGGAGAAATAGATCTGATTGGCTGAGAGTGTGACGTCACTCAGTACACAATCCAGCGCATTACATACATATTATGGAATACAAATAAGTTGTTAAAAATCAGATCAAATTTTGGGACTTTAGATAATAAATCAACCTTTAAAATTCACACCAATTTACAACAAACTTCATTACTCTAATTAATATTTTTCTAAATGCATCTGTGTCTGGCTTAGTATTAAACTATAACTTCTGTGTACTGGGTACGGCGTAATCAAATTGCTCCAAGTAGCACTCACTCACTACCTTTCTATCCTCCTTAAATTGAGCCAATCCACCAATAATGCAGACCAACAAATTAAAAACTTTTTTTTTCACTTTTCACGATATTTTGGCTATCCCTGACCTGGGTTTAAAAAAATCACAACACATCTATTAGAATATTTCCCTCTCGTGACAAAGTGTCCTGTTTGTTGTGTGTCTAAGGCGCGCACCTTGTTGAGCGATATCTCGATATCATCCCTGAAAGGAGGGGTGGGGGTTGTATTGATTGTAGAATAAGATTCATGAGGTCTGTGTTCTTGGCACAGAAGATGGGAGGGGAGCGGGGGTCGTATCCCTGCCAAGACGTCACTGGCCTCCTTTCCCACCCTTTCCTCTGAAAAAAAAGAAGCCGTAAATATTAATGGCTTACTCGTGTCGTCGGCTGTCCTCTCTACTGCGCTGACGGCCGTATCTCCACCGGTACGAGATTCTAAATATTGAAATTCACCCTCATCGGTGGACAAGCAAGCTAAGGTGTCACCCTCTTATGGTGTAGTTTGCTGGTGATGAAGAGGTCGAGGTTTGAATCTTGGCTAGGTGTACTAAAGCTTTTCATATTTTCTTTTATACAAGTGCAAGTACATATATTTTCTCTAAATTATGTCTTCCTTATTCCTAAAGCGGGAAATATAAAAAACTAGAGTTTGAATTTCCATGTATTTTTTAGGAAAAAATATAAGCACCTTTATTGCTATAATCAAAAGAATAAAAAGGGCTGTTTATAGATATTTCACCCACATTGCCGAGGAAAAAAACATGATAATGAATCCCATTAATTGTAATATCGCACTTGAGCTCACTCTCCCAAGAATCTAACTTTGATCTTCCCATAACCAGACGTCTTACACCGTAACACCATTGGTGCGTGGGGATTTCCATCGAGGTGGGGATGTAGGGAACGTGAGTTAAAGGCAGGGTGCTTGCAGTTTTTATAGAAAAGCTTCTCTTTTTTTGCCAAAATAAATCAAATACTGCTCCAATAGAAAAATATATTTTAATTTTATTCATATGGTGACCTCAACATTTCTCGAATATCTGTTAAGGGTATTCTGGAATTTAATGATAATTTTTCCCTTTAATTTAAAAAGTTTCTCATCTATTGCCATTTTGCTCATGACAGATGTTCAACAAATGATGACATCATCATGTGAAAAAAATTAAACTTTTATGTTTCCGAGCGATATTTTATTTTTCTTGACCAGAAAAAGTGTTTTGGTATAAAAACCACAAAACATTTACCGCATCCCACTTTCCTTACACTCCCACCTTAAACATATACAATAAATACAGTGTAAGGTGATAGACAGTGCCATGACAATGGAAGGGGATTTGTGAGTTCAACCCCACCCTCTCTCCCTTGAAATTATTGTTGATAATGTGTTTTGTTATCCTCCTCATTTCCTGGACTAGAAACTTACCTCAGTCTGATTTTTAACAACGCCAAATCTGTGTTTTAAAAAGTTTTTATTATTTTCATCAGGTTTAAATGTTTATAAACATTCCTCTCATTCTCGTTTTAATAAACATTCCTCTCATTCTCGTTTTTATAAGACATCCCCCCGAGCCATCGCCAGTAAGAACCCTTCCTCCCTTACCCCTTACCCTCCCACACAAAACCAAAACATCGCCCTCCCCACTAATGTTAACCCATTCATTTACTGATATATCTTTTAGCACCGTGTCTTACTACCCTTTTGGGCTATAAGATATGTACTAATTACGCCAATGGTTTTAGGGACTGAGAAGGTAATATTTAGAGGAAGTGTACCCGCATTTGAGTGGAGGAAGAATTAAAACCCTTTTTTGTTGAAACCCCCTTCAGTACACCAGACCAAGATTCGAACCTCTATCTCCTCAACATCGGCAGTCTAATTTACTGTGAAGAGTAGCGTGTTAGACCATACGGCCACTGAGGTAGGTATTTCCTGATATTAAAATAATAGTTTAAATAAATCTGATTAAAATTTGAGTCATTCAACATGGACCTACATTGAATCATTCCGTTCTAAATGAAAGACCGTGGCAGACGCCATGCATGGAATATAGAAGCTACGATAAGTGTCCGGAATGTAATACTATCACTGTTGGTGGAGTTAAGCCTTTGTTGGCTAGCGCATTGTCTCGTTCCGTTAGATGGAGGGGCGTGGGGGGTGCTCGGTGTATGCAACATAATACCCGGACCCCCGCTGAATAAATAACACGGCAACGTGCTTTCGTAGTGTACGTGATTCATGGCGGGCTCTACCGCCTGGGCTACGGGTTGCCCTCCTCCCCCACCACCACTACTGTCATGGCGGGCCACGGCTACACATGTGACAAGACAATTATTAGGAGAGTGGGTGGGGGGGAAGAAGCGAGTCTGTTCTCTCGGAACCAGATAAGGAAGTTTCGCAGACTATATTCTCTTTGCGGAGACTTTGAAAGAAAAATATAACGCTTTGCTTGATTTTTTTTAAACCCCATTTTGGTTTAATAGAGTTGCGATAGCTGTGCAAGCGTAAAAGGAAATTCAAGGGAATTAAAGTAGAGGCTAGAGAAAGTCTGTTAAGCTTTTAATTACCATTTAGACCCCTAATGTCGAGAAAAGTCAAAATAGTATGTTTTAATCGCATCTTATTACCCATTCAGGTAGTGTAGGAATGAAGAAAACACAGTTGAATAAATGTGCCCGCATTTGCATGGCGCTAGCGTAGGAATCCATCTAGGAATAACCACCTTTGGTACACATAGTCCGATATTCGTCGCTTGCTTGACATGCCAGTCATTGGAAAACCAGACAAACGTGACGTTTAGTCCGTGAGCCCACCGATGCTTTTAAAATAACGATACTATTTCACCAGGCGTCTGCTTCACTCTCGCAATAGACGGGATTGCCGATGACGGGAAGACCGGATTGTGCTTAATGAAGGCGGTAGGTTTTTTCTAAATGGTTTCCCACTCTTTCTCCACGCTGATGAGGGTACATTTATGCTAAATCAAACTGAATCCGTATTAAGACGATGTACACGAAAATATATTTACCGGCCTGTCTTACGAGTAATGTAATTTAGTGATTTGTGGACTCGGAAAAGTTCGTGGATTGTCCATTGATCCGGATTTTCCTATTATCCGGATGATGTCCGCTGTTGATTAGTCCTTAGCATGATTGACCGTCCTGTGTGTATTGCATCGATGGACAGCAGGTGCGGTCTCTTGGCAGGATAAGAACACCAGAGGGAGGATGGAAGGGTCGAATGTAGACGTCAGTCACGAGGGGGATGAAGGGGGTATATAAAAGCTCCTGGAGGTGCACCCTAATTACTCCCTTGAGATTGATGAATAGATAACCTGAGAGTGAACGAGATGGGAAATTCCCAGTTGTTGAGGTTAAATAGTTGGGCCAGCATTTGTTACCGTTTAGTTTGGTTTAGTATTATTTTATTAAACATTAAATTAACATTTACAGATTAAAAATAATAATTCAGACACGTGTACCCTGTTTTGGTAGGAAGCTTCTTCTGGAAGGTCTTATTTCATACCAGAACCCTACTGCGTATTAGTATTTTGGTAGGATAAAGAGCCTTCTAGAATGGTAGTAGGAAGTCCGCTCTGGATGGTCATTTATTCTACCTAAACATTTCTGGCCTATACAGTATAATTTCAGTACGAAATAAGGTCTTATAGAACATACTTTCTTATCAAAATCATAGTATACATCCATACCGACTCTTCTGGATTATTATGAAATAGTTTAGTTTACGAGAAACAATATTATTGTTCAAATATACCCCCAAAAAATACATTGAGGCATTCGACTCTACTAAAAGTATCACTTTGTAATTACAGGCTCATACGCAACCATTTAACATTGCATACGGATATAATTCGAACTTAAATTGAAATTAAATGTTTAATCGAGGAG
Source organism: Timema californicum (assembly GCA_902141385.1). Classification (NCBI taxonomy): domain Eukaryota; kingdom Metazoa; phylum Arthropoda; class Insecta; order Phasmatodea; family Timematidae; genus Timema; species Timema californicum. The sequence goes on along the minus strand of CABFOW010006426.1, from coordinate 27,468 downwards.
AACACCTCAATTCACCAGCTATCCGACTGCAGCGCCTTGCTACGGGATGTGATGCTACTACCCAGATATTACAACATTGCGTGCGGAAATAATGCTAACTAAACGCGAGAGAAAGAAATGGGAAATGATAGAACACGTCTAGCCACCAATTCGCCGACTGTGCCCCATGCCACGGCATGCAATGTTACTTACTACCCAGCTATGGCAATACTTTATGCGAAAATAATGTACGCTATCAGTCAAAGAAAGAAGAGGATTGGAGGGAATATGTCTAATCACCAACTCACCTACTGCAACACCCGACTACGGGATGTAGTGTTACTTACTACCCAGCTATGACAGCATTGCATGCCTACCCCATTTGTATAGTTAAATTATGATAGCCCAGTCGGGTAGTAAGACTTGACCTGCTTCGGTGGCAGCGTTGTTTCAGGCGTCATTCTCACAATAGATTAGGCTGCCGGTGACAAGAGGATTGAAGCTCTAATCCCGGTCGGGTGTACTGAATGAGGTTTTTGCTCAATGGTTTTTCACGCACATGTGAGTACACTTATTCTAAATTGTACCTTCCTCCTCCCTAGTACATTAAAGTAATTAGTACAAATGCGTATAACCTGCACAGACAGTAAGATGCAGTGCTAAAAAAAGTAGGATGCTGTGTAATAAAGAATATCGTGCTATCAACGTCGGTGGTCAATTGGTTTAAGGCTTCATTCTCTAAATATGTAGGGCTACCAAAAACAAGATGGTGAAGTTTAAATCCTGGTCGGGTGTACTGAAGGTATTTTTTCCTAATCGATTTTCTACACACCCTCCACGAAAATGCAGGGGTGCGTCTTATAAATTCAGTCTTCCTCATTCGTAACAAGTTTGCGAAAATAAAGTCCATATGCTGTTTACCCAAACGAGTAGTAAGACTTGATGCTAAAAATAAAATCATCCCGTTATAGCTTCGATCAATATCGACCTTTTTGTCAGCACCAGACTATACCTCATATCTGTCTCTCCATGCAAGGACATGAGCAAACGTCCATATGTAGCCCGTGTAATGCACTAATATACGCTAACACGCACTGCCCCACTGTTTATCGGGACGCTCCTCGGCGCCGGTGCGTGCTAATGAGAACCACCATGCACGAAAGGGGGGGGGGCGTGAGGAGCTTGTCACACCACTCCCCCTTCTTTTCAGACAGGTTTTGTCACGAACGCCCCTCACTACCCCCTTTCTTATCTACGATCTGCACGCGACGCGCGGTGACGCATTCCGCGCCGCGGGAAGGGGTTAGGTGTATAAGGGTTAGTACGTCTAACTCTGGCTAGTGTCTTATCCCGATGCACTGAGGAGTAGGGAAGGGCGATGTGGCCATTCAATCTTCTTTCCGGTGAGAAATACTTTAGTTCCTTATAAATTCACCCTCCTCGCTCTCTCTCCCAGACTCTACAGGGTAAGCTACTGATAGCCTCTACTTGTACCTTGTAGTGACTTGCGATTAAACCAAATTATTCCTCCATGTTTATCCACTGCATCGTTGACTCTTCAATTATCCATCCATATTTATTCCATATCATTAATTTTAAATATTAAACCCTTTACAGTGGCCGAATGATATAGTGCCGGGATCATGATCAACTTAACTTTAATTTAACGTAACATTCACTTAAAGTAAAATACCTCACAGGACATCTCTTACGTTAAGTTAACTGCAAGTCATCGTTAAGTTAACTGCATCGTGATCGCTTCCATTTAAACACACTAGGAGATCCTTTACGTCAAGTTAACTTTAAGTTAACTTTAAGTTAGCGTTAAGTTGATCGTGATCCCTGCATGAGGCAGGGATGTGTAAATTTACTTACAGGAGGGCCAAATATGGCGTCAATAGTATAGTCCGTCAAGTTAAGACTGCTATATTTCAAGGCAAACTTAGTGTACGCCCTGTGGGTAGGGTACCCTAAACCCATTTTTATATAAGTGATATTGGCGGATCCCTGAGCATATTAGAAACCATCTAGAATGCTTTTCACTATTTAACTTTACAGGGGAAATCACTCGAGATGTTTGTTAATGGGCTCAGGAATATGAGGCCACGCATGCTTAGAAAAATAAATTTGTGTTGAAACTAAAATACCAACCAAGTAGTTTAATGTTTTTATTCTTTTTACCCGTTCGTTTTGGTATTTAGTTCACACTTTCTAAGCTCAGAATATGACTAAGTTGACCCACAATAGCACCCTTTCACCTAATTTCACCCATAAGTTATATAGATGTTTTGTCCTGGCCTAGAATCGAATCAGGAATCCCATAAGCTCAGTATTAAGACAGGCATCCAACTAAACTAAATAATGCCTTTCGACATTTCCTAGCCCTCCATATCTGACGGAAGCAGGTTTTTTTCCCACCGCGTCTTACTACCTCTTCAGGTTATACATCTATGTACTAATTACGCTAGTGAGTTAGAGATGAGGAGGTTTGAATTTGAAGGAAGTGCACCTGGATTTGCATGGAGGGAGAGTTGAAAAACATTTAGGATACCATCCTCACTGCACCCGAACGGGATTAAAACCTCGAGCTCCCTGTCATCGGCAGTCTCAGAAGAGTCTTTTAGTCTTAGTTGCCTACCCGTTTGGGCTGTACGCGTACATTAATTACGCTATTGGAATTGGGATAAGGAAGGTATGCGTTTAAAGGAATTGAGCCCACATTTTCATGGAAAGAAAATGGAAAGCCGTTTATGAAAAACCATCCAACTGGGTTTCGAGCCCTGCTCTCCCTGTCACTGGCAATCCGGTCTCTCACGAGAGAGTATCACGCGTAAACAGATGTCACCCAGTAGTGTGTTAGGCTGATTTTACTTTGAGCTACAAGCCATGGTTCGACACCTTAGCGTGTCTCCCTACTGAACTAAGGGTTCCTGGTTCGACTCCTGGCATGGCTGAAAAATGTATCATTGGTGAAAGTTAATGTGGGGTTCCCCTTTCAACGAGATGAATTAATGTAAAGGGGCCTGGCTGTTGTGTCTGTTCTAGATTTAAGTTTGTTAATAAATCGGGTGATTATAATACAATCAATCGGTTCAGAATGTTCACTTTAAATACAGTACCTCTGTATTTTCTAAACTGTTCTCCTTTTGAAAATTGAATTATATACTTACAACCTAATGCTAACAAAACAAATTTTAAACAAGATACAATTATTTTGTGTAGAACGCTTACAGTGTATTTGAGACGTATATAGGATTATATGTGAAGGGAAAGTTCAAGGTTTGAATCCCGGCCAGGTGTACGGATGGTTATTTTCCATATGGGACCTATGTTTGTGTATTTTCAAACCTCTCACTGCTTTAATGCGGGTGCACTTCCACACTTCTGTGTGCAGAAGTCTAATTTCATAGATTCGATTTTTTTTTAGCACCGCGTCTTATTACCCATTCAGATTATATGATTATTTACTAATAATTACACTAATGGGCTAGGGATTAGGAAGGTTGAATTTAGATTAAGTGTACCCTCATTTGCGTGGAGAAAGAGTAGTAAGCCATTTAGGAAAAACTACCCTCAGAACACCCGACCAGTATTGAACCATGATCTAACCGTCATCAACAGTCTAGTCTATTGCGAGAGTAGCACCTTAGACCATGCGGCCATCGAAGCTGGTGGACTCGATATTATATAATTTATTAATCTGAGGTTATATTAGAATATATAGTAGTAACTTTACCATCTTTATGTTAAATTTTCTCTTTCGTCTTTCGAATTTCTAGGTGAGCACGATGGACGGATTGAAGAACATCCTCCGTCGTAAAACATCCTGTAGTACCGCGTTTTCTCCTAGTCATTTTATTTTATCGCAGTTTTAGTGTCGGAACGGTGTCGGTCGCTATCTTTGCCACCACGGGACCAAGTGACCCTACTCCCGCTTCCTGAAAACTTGAGGAAAATCATTGTTGGTAACCGTCGCCATCCGATGGAGAGATTTATGCCCGTGTGGTTGGCCACCCTGAGCGCGTCCATCATGCTCTTTTCTGCGGCGCGGCGGTTCTCTACCAAAACTTTTTGGCTTCGGGCCAATATCCTTAGGCTTCTCCCTCTTTACGTCTTTTCACTGGTAAGTCCAAAATTACCTCCCTTCCCTCCTATTTTACTCACGATTTTTACCCCCCTTCCTCCCTTCATTCCCCATCTTTTCTTCTTCTGTGAGGACGTCGCTGTTATCGCCGCTTCTCCGTGTGATTAATGAAAATATTTGAGATTGTTAAGGGGGAAGGGGGGGAGAAGACATCCTTCACTTATCTCTCCCTCGGGATGAACAGCATGCGCACATGTTGTCTGCCCATCTGCGGCCTCCGGGAAGAGCACGGCCACTCACTAAAACACACACACTACATTAAATCGCTGCAAATTTAGGTTTGTTAGAAATGAAAATGTATGGACATTTCTTGTCTCCACTATTGTTGATTCAAATAAAACTCTTCAAATTCGAAAACAAATTACCTTAGTTAAGACGGTCCACACTGGCAACTAAGCAGCCTTTGACCCGGAAGACACGTCTCGATCCTAACCAAGTGCACTGTGAAGCTTCTCTTCCCCCCCTTTTTTTATTTATACGTTGTTTGGGATTTTTTTTTCATCACCGCGTCTTACTACCTGTTCAGGCTATACTCATATATGATAGTTACTCTAATGGGGAAGGGATGAGGAAGGAATCATTTTAGAGGTAGTCTACCTGCATTTGCATAGAAGGAGAGTAGAAAACCATTAGGTAAAAATTATCCTCAGTAGAACCGACTGGGGGTTCGTACCTTGATTTCCCCGTTTTCCACTGGCCAGCCTAACACGAGAGTGACACCTTAGACCGTTCGGCCACTCAAGTGGTTGGTTGGGATATCGAACGTGCGCATACTATTATAGCACATGACTTTCAACTTAACCTAAGACTCAAGTGCGGCGCTACACTAAGTACAAGACGACACCTACCTAAACTCGAATGGAATGGGCCGTTCTCGCATAGGAAACTGGCCCAGTCCATTCTGGTTTAGGTAGGTGTCATCTTGTATTTAATGTAGCGAGGCACTTGAGGCGTACTAAATTTGACTATGAAACTGGCCCTAAGACTTCACCAGAACCTAGAGAGTCACGGCACTATTGGTAGGACAAACCCGTATACAAATAGTGAATAGTAGCAAATAGTATATTCTGCAACTGGCGTCTTTAATCGAGTCCGGGTCCCCTAGACCTGTTATCGACCACTAACCACTTAGCCACGGGGAACGGGCATTTCCCTAACCCTGCCTCCCTCGCTCCCCCAACCTTCCTCCTACCACCTTACGTTTTAAGTGGAAACACATCGGGTAGGATATGAGTGGTTTGGAATTTACTATAAGCAGGCCAAAGACGTTAATAATCATCGTACCTGCTTCACTGGCTGAACGGTCTAAGGCGTCACTTTCGTGTTGGACTGGCCCGCTGAAGACAGGAAGATATGGGTTCAAATTCTTGTTGGGTCTACTAAGTTGTTTTTTTCCAAATGATTTTCCATTCACCTTCCACGTAAATACGGGTAAATTACCTCTAAAATTCTTCCTTCCTCATCCTTATCTCATTAGAGTAATTATCATGTATGTGTATAACCTGGACAGGTAGTAAAAAGTGGTGATAAAAAATTAGTAATCGTGTTAGTGCTTGAAACGCCCTAAGACTGTCCACCGTCCTGTTTGATGTTCCACCGTCCCCCCCCCCTTTCCTATCAATCCCCCTGCCGCATCATGTGTGGGCATGAGTTGTAAAGGTGATGGGTTGACGGCATTCGCGGTCCTTGCAGCAGGCGATCATGTTTTCATCCCTGGCAGTGTGATAGGAGGAGGGGCAGGCCCCATAACAGCGCAAGGGTTGGCCGCAACATTTGACACCATTGGGGAGGGAGGGAACGAGTCCAGGGTTTAGTTCCCCACCTCCTCCATGTTATCTCCACAAACTGTGATGATGCATACTGATGTGATGTACCCACGACACCTGACCGCTCCCCACCCTCTCCCTACACCTCCACCGGGCTCACACTACATCATCGTTATCTGTGGGGCGTGACAAGCGCTGGGTAGGTCCAAGGTCGCAGCCACCGGGTACCAAGTTGCCTTCTACTCGGAGGAAAAAACTTACCACTGCGTTCCTCGACGGTGCGTTTCGTTGAGAGTCCGATTACACTGGCTTACAAAATAAAACGATTTTTCTAACACACACACAAAGTCTGATCCTAGGAGTACGTCTAAATTCAAATATGCTACTAGTTTTTCTCCACCACGCAGGATTTTTAGTGACAATACAGGCTAAATCTGAATATATATATATTAACCTACATTTAAATACCATTAATATTATCTAAACAGCGTCAGTTGATGACTTTCTTGCGTATTTAGCATCTGGAACATACCTTGTGCCTCACTGTTCAGTCGGTCCTTGTATCTTTCCTCCGCACTTGCACAGGCCGCGCCGCCCACCCCTTCTACTGCCTGGACCACTCCACACTTGTCTGTCCATGTTTTCTAAGCTCTCCGTGACGAGTTTCCCACTGTACTCAGAGCCCACGAGAACTCTTCTTTCTATTGGCTCGCTTGGCGACCACTATCGCTCACGTTTTTTCCGCACAAATGGGAAGCTCCCTTTTCTATCATTGGACAAGGCTAGGCAGCAGTGGAGGGTATTTAACATGGTGATTCCTCGGTCAGAAGCCAGTTGGAGAGTGGCTACCTAACTCGGGCGTGCCGTTTGAAATAACTAATAAATTGTAGTGCTTTGTAAAGATCAATTTTGTCTGAACTCCCTCTCCTTCCGCCGTCATCCTTTACCTCCCACCGCGCCGGGATTCTATCCTACCTCCCACCGCAGCTCACGTTGCCGGGACTCCATCCTACCTCCCACCACGACTCACGTTGCTGGGAATCTATCTTACCTCCCACCATGACTCACTTTGCCAGGACTCTATCCTACCTCCCACCATGACTCACGTTGCCGAGACTATCCTACCTACCACCACCCACCACGACTCACGTTGCCGGGACTCTATCTTACCCCCCACCATGACTCACGTTGCCGGGACTCTATCCTACCTCCCACCACGACTCACGTTGCCGGGACTCTATCTTACCTCCCACCGTGACTCACGTTGCCGGGACTATATCCTACCTCCCACCGTGACTCATGTTGCCGGGACTCTATTCTACCTCCCACCGTGAATCATGTTGCCAGGACTCTATCCTACCTCCCACCGTGACTTACGTTGCCGGGTCTCCATCCTACCATCCACCGCGACACCCATGTTGCCAGGACTCCTTCCTTCCAACCTGCTTGTCCTTGTCACCGGTGATTCCACGAGATGGCCTACACCCACCGCTCTGGCAAAGCCCACACGTGTCCGAACACAACGTCACCGTCACCGTAACATCAACCAGTTACCCCCGAAGCCGCAGTGAGGAATAACAACCTCGTAAGTGTCCAGCAATAATATGTGAGGATACTAGAACTCCACTTTCCCTGGTACCTTTTTTCCATGGTTGAAATTTTTTCAGTGGCATCGATTCTCATGTTTGTAGCTGAAGGCACCGAGATTATCGGTGAATAAATGAAAATCAGAGTACAAGAAATAAATTTGAAGAAACATATTACACCCCATATCTTTGAATGAATGTAAGAGTTCATCCACAATGTCACGGTAGTTCCATGCTTTAAAGTTTCCCAAAAAACGTTTTGGTAACACTTCAAACGGATTTTTTCTCAGTGTCGCTTAATATATCTTAGAATTTTCTATCTTGAATTTTGACTGCTTCACTGAAAATTGATTAAGTTTGCCTCGAACGGCCAGTATGTCTGTGCCCACTAGTAAAGTCTGTTCAGGGTAGGAATTGATTTCTGAAAGGCCCTCTTCCCTACCAGAAATCTATTATATAGTAGGATCTTGGTAGGGAAAAAGACCTTTCAGAGAGTAATTCCTACCGTGAATGGAATATACCTTCCTCTTTCTCTCTTAGAATTTTAACTAAAGTTCAATTTTAATAGTAAGGGCCTTATCTGACTGCTATAGAAGTTACTAGATCTACTTTCATCTCTTCATGCATCAAGCCATGCGATCTACAGCTGACACTTTTGTTAAATAACATAAATACCTGCAAAAGTACTCTAATAAATAAAGTAAAATTCTTCTAATTTTAGCCTTAAAAAAGTTTATATTTTACGAAAGGCCTTTCTATAGAATTTGGACTCTATCAATACTCAGAAGAAGAAAAACTAATCTCTCTAGTGCAGCTGCATTAGGGATCGAACAACTGACCACCGTTTCACCTAACTACCGGTTCCATATCTCATATATATATATATATATATATAACGTGAACTTCTATAAATACATGTTATATCACCACGCGACTTACGAATAAGGACAGTACGGCCAATACCACAACCTAGGCTTAGCGCTTATATATATATATATACTAATTGGATAGAAGGCCGAGCCCCAACACAAATAGTAACAACTATCTTTGAAAACATCTCCCGGAATTGAACCAGGAGAGATTTCGAGTGCCTCCCTACGCCACGCGGTGTTCCGTTGGGAGGAGGAGGAGAGGGGGGATGAATACTCCGCCCGATTAATCAACCCCCTTCCCCCACCCATCTCCCGGTGAGGGAGGAAGATCGTAAAACACTTCCACCTTTCCTTATCTCCTCCTCCCTTTTCTCTTTCTTTCTGTCGTCGTGTTTGTTGGATGATGAATAATATCCCTCGCACCGGTTCTTCTTTCTTCTTCTGCCGCCATATTTCCCTCCCGCCCCATCCCGAGAGCACTCCTGTAGAAGAGTGGTAACAGCCGGGGGTCCCCCTTAGTGAGGAGGGGGGAGGAGGGGTGTTCTGTGAATGGGACAGGCTCAGCCGCGAGCACTGAAGTAAACAAATGAGCACGGAGACTCGCACTAATCGAAAGTTCAATTAAAATTAATGTATTGCGTCTTTCTGTAGTGTATTTAACTGGGTTTTAAGTTGCCGTATATTATAGATATTTAATTAAGGACATTAAACCTTTTTTTTTACTTTTATATCTTAATGTTTTCCGCGTCTTACTACCAATTACATTTTAGGAAAGGTAAAGCTCTTAGAAAATGTATTCACATTTGCGAGGAAGGAGAGTGGTACATAATTTATGAAAGATACAACTTAGTACACCCAGCCGCGATTTCTAACCTGGACCTCCCCACCACCAGAAAACCAGGTAAGGTGAGACTGGTGCCTTTTTATGTCTACCGGCGAGTATTTGAAAAACATGCTGGTATAAAATGGTAACAGGGCTGAAGAACTTTGTTATCTCTTTCTCCATCCCGGGAAAGATCGTTCTACTTAGTGCAAGAACGTCAAGGTGTTGTGTTTTTAGACGATGATCACCGGTCTCGGAGAGCAGAGACTTTAGTTTGAGTCTTGGTGTGGTCGAACGTCGAATCTCCGAGTACTTTTGCGCCAAGTTATTTGGAGTTTATTTTAGGTGTACTACCAAGTGTATTCCTATTTTCCTCCGCGTTTTATTGCCCATCCAGATGATACAAATATTTACACTAATAGGCTAAGGGTGATAAAAGTATAATTTAAAGGAAACATGCCCAAATTTGAGTCGAGGAAGAGCAGGAGGCCACTTATTAAAAAAAACCTAATTTTTTAAAGAACGGCGTCCTACTACCCGTTTGCTTATGTACTTATTACGCTAATGGTCTTGGGTATTAGGAAGGTTATATATAGAGGCAGTATACCAGCATTTGTGTTGAGGGAGAGTGGAAAAACATTTTGAAAAATTTCCTTCAGTACACCAAACCAGGATTTGAACCTCGATCTCCTCGTCATCGGCAGTCTAGCTTATTACAAGAGTAGCGCCTTAGATGATGCGTCCACCGAAGGAGGTCTCTCACTGTTTCCGACCGAGATTTCAACTCTTTACTCCTCGTAACTGATAATCCAATCTATTGAGAGCGTGATGACTTGGATCTTGAGACCATCGATTGCATTCGTACTGTAGTCCTTTTCACAGTAGCTGAACCTTAAGGTGGGAGTTTAGTAAACGCGAATTAAGGGCCGTGTTCTTGAAATTTTTATAGCAAAAAATTTTTGGCCAAAATTAATAAAATATTTCTCTATTAGAAACAGAGATTTTTTTTTCTCATATGGTGATTTCATACGACAGTATCAACAGTTTTTGAATATCTGTCTAGAGCATGGCAGCATTATGTGAAAAACTTTTTAACTGAAGAGAAAAGTTGTCATTAAATTTTAAGAGATATTCAAGAATTGTTGATATCACCATGTGAAGAAAATTAAGCTCTATGTTTCTACTAGAGAATTATTTGATTTCTCTTGACACAAAACAAAAGTATATACAGTGCAAAAATACTGCCCTTAACTCGTGTTAACTAAACTCCCACCTTGACTCACTGTGAATGAATTATTACCAACACACCTTTAGGATAGTTACACTGTCATTTATTTTATAAACTAAAACTATTTTTTTAAATAAAATATATGATAAAAGATTTTATACCACCTTTGATGAAAGGTGTGTTACTACACTACAACATATTTCAAAGTTTGTAAAATAGGCCTATATGTGATTACAAAAACTGGACACCAATTATGCCATAAGCACAAAAGCTGCTCTATTAATTAAAAGAGAAATAACATGTATACTATAGCTTAAGGGTGGAGTTGTCTCTTCATAACTGACCCTCACATTTTTAACTGCTTTACATATTTTGGTTAAACTTTCATACTTCACCAGTTTAATTAATCAAACCCTATATCTTGTTATACAGAGTCCTAGTTAAATATTTCATAAAATATTTGTAAAATTTTATCGTTTTATAAAATACTTTTGACGGACCGTCAAAGTTTAATCATAATTATTTTATCAAATAACTTTTATAAAATAATTGTGACAGAGTAATACCGGCCTTAGAAATCTTTAAGAGTTCACGTCAAGTGACCTTTTAAAAAAATCTAATGTGTGTTTTTGCTATTTGTTTCAGAAACATTGTGTACAATATCAGTCTACGGGACCTCACAGAATTTACGGATCAGGTGATCACACCTTTAGGATAGTTACACTGTCATTTATTTTATAAACTAAAACTATTTTTTTAATAAAATATATGATAAAAGATTTGATACCACCTTTGATGAAATGTGTGTTACTACACTACAACACATTTCAAAGTTTGTATAATAGGCCTATATGTGATTACAAAAAATGGACACCAATTATGCCATAAGCACAAAGCTGCTCTATTAATTAAAAGAGAAAGAACATGTATGCTATAGCTTAAGGGTGGAGTTGTCTCTTCATAACTGACCCTCACATTTTTAACTGCTTTACATATTTAGGTTAAATTTTCACACTCCACCAGTTTAATTAATCAAACCCTATATCTTGTTATACAGAGTCCTAGTTAAATATTTCATAAAATATTTGTAAAATTTATCGTTTTATAAAATACTTTTGACGGACCGTCAAAGTTGAATCATAATTCTTTTATCAAATAACTTTTATAAAATAATTGTGACAGAGTAATACTGGCCTTAGAATGATTTAAAAGTTCACGTCAAGTGACCTTTAAAAAAATCTGATGTGTGTTTTTGCTATTTGTTTTCAGAAACATTGTGTACAATATCAGTCTACGGGACCTCACAGAATTTACGGATCAGGTGAGTGCATGCAATGTCATAAAAAAAACTTTAATTGCTGCAGTGTATAGAATCGACTTTCCCTTTGATCCCCACACATACAGTATGTACCATAACATGTGCACACACTTCAACGGTGGACAGTAAACACAAAAACATTTTTATAAAAAGTGTATGTATACATATGTCCCATTTGACCTTATTTCCCAGCTATGATAATGTTTATACTCAATTATAGTGTAGCTGCTTAACATTATAGTAAGTGATCAAAATTACAACTTTCTGTTTGAATGCAAGCCTGCATCATTCGTCTCATAGAAAGACGCACTCTTTAGAAAATACATTACATCTCATTACTTACATTCAGGCCGAAGGTGGCCAATCTGAGCACCTCCTATAGTGTTAAGTAGCTTCACATCACTGGAAAACATGATCAAATGGGACAAATGTTTATATTAACGTATTTTTAAATAGTTTTTGTATCTTCTTTGCGCCGCGGAAATTTTTCTCGCGTGTTACGGTTATTGCTCTTTTATAATATAACTCGCTGGACATCTGTAGTTGGAATTTTAGAGCAGTCATCTGCACGCCATTGTGTAGGAAAGAAGAAAACTTTTGGGTATATCCTTTTCTCTTACACACATATAAAACAATGTGGCAATTTGGCATCGTTCTCTAATTTGTATGAATCTATGAGATACATCAATGACTGGTTAAATGAAAATATAAATGTGTTAATAAAAGCTTTAAAGAGCATAACTAAGTTTGACACTAGTTATTTATTTAAATAAGTTGCTGTAGGCTAATATAGTGATACTGGCTACAAGCCTTATTTCATTATACTTATATTTCATTATAGGCTAATACTGTATTTGAAAGCGATACACAAGCCAAGTGTGAACTTTGAAAATTGTAATATAATAATTTTTCCTACAAACATACAACCTAATTGATAATTTGAACGTAAAACTACTACTCAAAGTTTGTCAATCAAACAAATTCAATTAAGTCTTAAGCTACCTTATGACATTTTTATAATTGTTACACTTGAATATACTATGAATTCTGAAATCATATATAATCTAATAGATACCTTTAAATATATTGTAATATAGTAATAATTCCTACAAGCCTATAACCAAAATGATCGTTTGAACACAAGACTTCTACACAAAGTATGTCGTTCAAACAAATGCAATCAAGTCTTTAGCTACCTTATATTATAGTTATCGACCTTTCAATATAATATGGCCTCTGAAACCAATATACCTATAAGTTAATAGCCAACTTTAAATATTATATCGTAGTCTTGCTATTAATGTAAGAAACATGGATTATAGCTCCATATTTTAATATATTACAGACTTTAATCGTATTTATACAATATTACATGCAAAACTTAATTTTATATCCTTTCATTTAAATTTTTCTTCACCCAGGTGGGGCATAACACCACACTCTTTTCAAACACTAACACTTTTATTCATAAGAGACCTGTTTTTGCACAAGAACATTGAATAATCCGTTAAACCTGTCCCCTCACAATAACGCAGACGACAAACTTGAAAGTTTACGTTTTGGTCCGATGCAAGGGGTGTGTTTATGTCCCTCCAGTATGTATAGTATAGATATCACTGGTTTCGGCACACCCTGAATGTTTAACCTAAACCTGTATGTTGTGACAAATTTGTGGCCTTGACAGCGAGGTCGGCTAGTAACTGTACACCCGGTGTAACTAACGCAATCTCTTATATTTATAATACGATAGATACACTTTTTTAGCACAATGTCTTAATATCCATTCGAGTCATACGCTTATGTAATAATTACGATGATGGTTTTAGGGATTAGGAAGGTTATATGTTATATAGGATGTGTACCCATCATTGGCGGGAAGGGAGAGTGGAAAACCATTTTGAAAAAATCTTATTACACTTGACCGAGATTTGAACCTCGATCTCATCATCGGCAGTCTACTGCGTAAGTAGCGCGTTAGACCACGCAACCACCGAAACGGCATATACATAAATACATTGTTTGGTCGCTTTACAGTTTTTGCTTCTTATTTTCAAACGAAAAGGTCAATAATATAACTTAATTCCGTGGTGTCTAATAAAAACATTACTATAGCTCGGTTGTTGGAATCGAAATAAACTTAAACATCCTCGGTAGGACTGTAGGACAGCTACTGTAGCCCCATGGCTTCTTTGGTGCTGACTGAAAGCTCACAGCTGACTTCTGACAATCAACATTTAGGTATATACAGTAGCCCCATGACTTATTTTGTGCTGACTTCTGACAGTCAACATTTAGGTATATACCTACATTTTGACCGTCAGAAGTGACATTTGCTAAACACATGTTTTAGCAGATCATATGGTTTGGCGTAGGGATACATAATTAGGTTTGGTAATTTTTTTAAACCGTCAGCTGTCAGATATGAGCTGTCACTCAGCACCAAAGAAGCCATGGGGCTACTGTAGCAAAAGTTTCCAGATCAACTCTCACTATCCATTCATTCGCCAAAACCATACGATCTTCTGGACCATGTGTTGAGCTTGCGTCACTTCTCGCAGTCAAAACTTTCTTAACAAACTGTTTTTAGTTATTTATTTATTTCAAGCGTTTTTAAATTATTGAAATATGAACTTATGAAAATAACCGTTTGAATTTTTTTTGTGTGAAAGCGGCCTCTGTGATTCACTTAAAAGTAAAAATAATTGACTATAAACGATAGTTGACAATAATTGACAAAAAACAATGGTTTTATTAATATATTTTGTTTGTTTTTTCAATCAATAAGCTACGAAAAAAATCAACAATACATTAATCCTTTGTGAAGTATTATTAGAATCGTTTACTGACACTTTTGATTGACAATCTAGTATTACTAAGAAAATAAAAAATATTTTCCACAAGGATTAACATAAGTCATTTTCATTCAACGTTTGCAATACGTATCTTCTGCTAGCTGTCAGCTACCACTCCTCCTACGGTAGATAGACTTAATGTGTGAGTGCGTTATTTATAATTTACACTGTTATCACCTGCGTGAATTTCAATATCGCTCGCTCTTTTTTGTTTGGTGTGTACTAAAGTCCGATAAAACACGTCACTCACCTCAGTGTGGCTCATATATTTCACTCTGTTACTCCACAATTAGACGTTGATGAACGTTATGTAATACACTTTCCTTGTAACTGGCATCCTACCGCTGCGAGTTTATAAATCCCCCGCCAATCCCGCCTTTTCCACCCGTGTGAAAGTTCTGGCAGGTATCCTGTGTTGACCGCATCGTGCGGTCGTTGTCTGTCCCCTATCCCTCGTCACCCCCCTTACTTGTCATCATCGCCTCGTCATTTCTCCACCGTGCGATGCCTGATCAGGTTCCTGTATCGTGTCATACTCCCATCACTATCGTATGTCAGCGTCAACACATCTAGAGACAGCCTCAGTTGACAGGAGTCCCCGAAGGACGTTCGTATGGTTCGAGGGGAAGTCGGGGGGTGGGGGAGAGTGATCTGGAGGTTAGGACACAAGGCCATTGGTTCGGTCCCATGGGATACTACTACTAGGGTATGATAATTACCTATACGTTAGAGTTGGGTGCGGGAGATTATGTGTTGTCTTAGGTCAAGTCAATGTTTAAATCGTTTGCCTTCCTTTATAACTTTTTGTTTAGAAATTTACGCTAAATACCCAATAAAATAGATTGATAACAACTTATAATAGGCCTAGGATACAGGAGAAGGAAGATAAAAATGTTAAAGTAATATATGTTAGCGTTCGCCAATGAAAATAATTAGAAAATCTATTTTAAAATAGCATTAATGTAAACCACTCCTGATAGGCCTGATTCGGGTTCATCTCATGACCTCTCCAGGCTAGAACATAGCATGCCAGTCGAGCTCTCTGGTGCTGAGCCCACCTTTAAATAGTTTATAACTAAGGTTATTTGATAAATTCACGAATATAGCCTTTAGGAATATCTCTGCGAGGGTGTAGATTGAAAAAGTCCATGGAAGCATAATGTCTACTTAGCATAGGAAACAAGAAAATCAAGTCAGTGTTGTCCAGACGCAAATAGCTGCGTGAGAGTTTAAACTCGTCAGAGGAGGAGGGAAAGTGTTAGCACATAGGCAAGAGGCTTCTCAAGGTGAACTACTTATTTCTTCCTTCTATTTCAAACTTGTATCTGGATATCAAAAGGGCCAGGTTCATATTCAGACTGAATACACCTCAAGTGTGGCGTTACACTAAAAACAGGATGACACTTACCTAGATCAGAATGGAATGGGCACGTTTCGTATTCGAAACTGGCCTATTCCAGTCGAGTAGATGTCATGTACTTAGTGTGACGTCACAATTGAGACATACTCAATATGGTTATGAAAATAGTTCTAAGTGTGTTTGTACTTAGAGTGCTTATGTGAGTCAAATTAAGATGAAATCTGTTTCGCATAATAACTTCAAAATCACCAAGCAATGTATTTCCCATATGTTGGATCAGCAATTTTCAAGCTTTTTTAACTCACGGCACACTTAACAAGGTGCTAGAATTGTCAAAGCACACAATCAAAATTTTAAGAAGAGATTTTTATCGTTAAAAAAGTTAAGTTTTAATATTGTTTTTAAAAGATAAATGGCTAAGATTATACTAATTGTATGATTTTAAAAAATAATCTTGGTCATGGATTTCAAAAGATATTTATATTTATTTTACCACAAGCTCATGCTGCTGACCCTTCGCGGAACACCGTTTGAAAATTACCGTACTAGATTTTTAGAGTTACTGTTGGTCCATACTGGCACTAAATAATCTAAAAAAAAACAATGCTGGCGAGCTCATGCTTGTGTTTATAGCTGGATACGCCCGTGAATTTAGATTTAGGCTACATGCTTAACAGTTCTCTGAGTCGTTTGGTCTAACTTGTTATATATAGGCGTCTGTAAATAAACGTAAACATAGTCTACGTTTGTTTGTATTATCAATACAGCTAAGATATGGTAATTCCTATTAAAATCAGTGTATAGCTTGTTTCAGTACAAATTATAAAAACAATCAACCTATGACACTCTACTTTTAATCAATGCATTTCTCAAATTACAAGAAAATAATCTTGACCCTCTATTAATATACACATGTTTCTAAATTAAGGATAGTGTAAGCACATAACTTTTAAAAAATCCTGAGTTTAGAGTGTAACATCTATCATTAGACTCCCAACTTTAGCTCTGATAATATTATTACTAATTATGCTTATTCAGCTGCTTAAGACACATGTTTTTAGGCTATTAGCTCTAAGCATTGCACTTTTATTGAATCTCTCGTGATTTTGAATATGGGAAGATTGTATTTTAACTAATCGATTTCGTAAGGAATCAAACTGATTGTATTTTAACTAATTGATTCTATCCGGAATCAAACCATTACAGTATAGTGTGGCTGGTTTGACTACGTTTAAGGGACCTTTACCATTTCTCACACAGCACAAAGTGGTGATATTTTTGTAAAAACCTAAGCGAAAGGACATCTAAATTATTTCATACACTACAAGGGTTTTAACTAGGTTTCTTCTAAATCTTTATTCGGCTGCGTAAAGATAAAAGTGTGCAAGTAGTAATGTGATTCGAAGCTTTTTAACTCGGTATTCATTTAATTTGTATTTAAAAAAAATATAGATATTTAAAGTGCACGTTCTAAGCACACATCGATACATGACTTAAAATAGTATTCATACTAATACGATAGGGCCATCCATAGTGACTAAATACTTACTAAATGGATCGAAGGATGACCCCCTACACAAATGGTGAAATATCTTTAATCGAACCTGGTTCTCCTTGATTTGTGGTTAACATCCCAAACCACTCAGCCATGGGGAGTTTCCAAAATTAAATCATGATTATGAGGATTTACTGGTTGGTGTCGGGTTCACACGAAGGGTTCGCGTGCGTTTATCTGACCCTAGAGATTCTCTGGTCAAATGCCCTGCATTTATCGTACGGCCCCTGCTGGCTTTGAGTTTTATTTTACTCTTTTGTCAAGTTACAAAAAACTTTTCGAATGTTTTAAAACCTAATTTGAATTCAGTGTACAGTGTAGCGCGTAGCAGTGGGCACTCCTTCCATCTCCTTGCTAAACACTTTTTGTTGTACTAGTTTTATTTATATGCGCCATGGGCCCAATTTCCAGTGTTACTTCGCACAAAACATAAATTAAGGGTGTGCGTATCACTACGTCAGAAATTTGAGTCATTATCCATTTGTTGACTAAGTTAACTAAAGGAAATTAATTCTAAACATGTGTGATTTTTGATCTTTACTAATCTTCAATCAAATCAGCCCAAAAAGCTATCATTTTTCCAGTCTTTTGATTTTTCTCTATATCCTTAAAATGTTTGTACTTATCTAGTAGCAACAACTAAAATTTTGAAGTTGTTGGATTTACATTCATTAATATTAAAAAATACTAATTACAAGGGGATGGAAAAGTGATAACATTACGAGTAAATTAGAAATTTTCCTAGTTCGTTTATAATAACGAAGAAGCAAAATGGTAATATAACGACTAGTTATGTGTCCTAGCTTATTTCCGAACAAAGTAGCGGGCACTTTTAATCAAGTTGTAAAAATGTGATTAAAAAAATTACGTTGCAGTACATAAATTATACACAAATGATTATTTAATTCTAAACCGATTCGATATTGGGGTGTCAGACACCGTAATATTAGTCGGTAGCGGGCCTGCCTACTAATCAAGGGTCCAATGTTTGATTCTCAATATTGCTGAAATATGGGTTTCTCATTTCACAGTGATGAATTTATGGCTGGGTGTTGAATTTTTCTATATTTAAGTTAGTTAATTTCATTTTTCATTTATTTGAGGTACTAAGCGTCCATTTTATGAACCAACTGATTGATTATATCAAAACACGACTTGTAGACTAACTTAAATCTAGAACAGACACAACATACACCCCGGTCGTTAATTCATTACTGTGAAAGGGGAAACCCAAATTTCACTAATTATACTTTTTTGGCCATGCCAGGAATTGAACCTGGGACTCTTATCTCAGTAGACAGACAAGCCACCGACAGAGCTAAGGGGTCAGACTCTTTCTATCACCGCGTATTACTACCCTTTCGGGCTACCCTTATAATTTTATTAAGGTTATATTTATAGGAAGTGTACCCCCATTTGACTGTAGGGAGAGTGGAAAACCATTTTGAAAAAACTTAGTACAGCCGACTGAGATTCGAACCTTGATCTCCCCGTTGTTGGCTGTCTAGTCTATGGCAAGAGTAGCGCGTTAGACCACGCGGCCACCGAAGCGGGTGATTGTTAAAAAGTCTGATGGGAATATAATAAATTGGTTCAAAAAGTGCACGTTAAATGTCTCATATAATAATTTTAAAATATTTGAGTTTAGGTATTCATATGAGTATGAGTATCGAAACAAAAATATCGAGTAAAAAAAATTATTCTTATGTGAAGGAAAATACCGATATTTGTAAAGTATCGATTCTCGTGTCACATCCCTCCTTAGAACGCGGGGAGGGGAGGGGGAAGTTAAATGACTTGACAGTCACGGTCAATCATACTATCCTCTTCCTTGCTAGCACCTGAGCGTACGTACACAAACAAAGAAGTATGCCCTCAACACTTGACGTAGTACCAATAGCAGCAAAATCGCCCGCGGGGGTCGATTCACTTGAAACGTATTATTAGTGTGTTGGCGACACCGGGATGTAAGAGGTGTGGGGTGGGGGGCAAACGCCTCAAGCCCGCCCAGAACAAGTTTCTCCAGAACCAGGAGATGAGGAAACCGTGAAGGTAAGAAAGAAGGGTTGTAGTCGTCAGTCAACCGGAGTAGAGAGGTACACGGGAAGCGTTGACCCTGAGCGGTGTTGTCACGTCGCGCCACGACTACAACACTTGTAAGACCAACATAAGTCACGTGACATCGGACTAGAGAGGATCTCAGAACTAACCAAACTTTGGCATCTTTTTTATTTTTAGTGTTGAAACAGTAGTTTTAAAATATGTTGGTATTATACAATTTTAAGGGGAAGGTTACGTGACTTGGGCAAGCTTGTCTGTACTAGAAAATACTGATAGCATAATTTCAATAAATGATGATAATAATAATAATAATAAATATTATTATAGTGGTGTATTTTTCTGGGCAAAGTTAAAGCTAACGCCATTTCTTACACTCAACCACATAATAATAAATACATATATCACGCTTATACTTATGTACTATTAATATAATAATTGAAATATAATTTAAAATATGCATTTAAAATAAAATTTGACACATAGCTCCTCACATAACTGTACATCTACAGACACATTAATTAAATAAACGAAGAAATTATAACTAAATAAAAGAGAGAGAAAGTATTAACTTATATAAAACATGATCGAGATAGCAAATAATTTAACCAGAAAACAATGCTCATATAGTATACAATAAACTCGACTCTTTATTTTGTCATTTTAACAGAACCAAATCAACCATTAGGATTCTCTGCCATTCAGCATTACACGATGCTAATAGTCTTTGTTGACAAAGATACGCCATATTTGAAATTTTCTATAAATAAAAAAGTGGTAAAGCTACATGTCAGTAAATTTAAATTATTGCTCATATTCAATAGGCAATCGTACTCGCAGTCCATTGACCTAAGTCCTCCAGTACTTGATTTTCACCACCACATCACCAAATCCGGAGACATAAAAGCCCTCACTATGCAAGCAGCAGACTTGTATTGAGGAAGTCCTATCCAGAGCGCACAGCGACCTCATGACGAGGATAGTATTTCCCACTGTAGTCCAGAGACAACTTCTTTACTATTTGACGTCAAATATGTCAACTTTAAAAAAAATTGAACTACCTCTTAGTCACCAGGGCATTGGTTTAATTCCAAGTATGACTCACTAAAATAATTAAGCTCTTAGTGTACTTATCTAAATTTATGTTTAAATACAACTTCAACACACCATTAACAAAAATATATGGTTTTTAATTGTTTTTGTTTGAGATTTTTAACGTGCACTTTCTGAACTGACTGATTATACCAGCACACAAAAATGTTTATGATAAAGAGCGAAAGTGCCTACCAATTTTGCCAGGAAAGGAATTTTGACACACCTTCCAGGGGTCTTTTTACATTCCACAACCAACATGGGACCGACGGCTTTCCCTCTGAAGGAAGTTGGTTACGGATTTTTATCGTTAAAGAAAAATCTGTCAACCTCAGATAGGTTTGAACGACGAACATTGGGTCCTGAGGTGAGCACTTTACTCCAAGACCACCGAGGTCGACGAAAGTATGTGAATGCTCTATCTGGCAACATTCCCAACGATTGACTTGAACGCCCTTCCCAATTTTAGCTGCCTCCGTCCATGTTTATTAATGATTTTAAAAATCGAGAATATTATAGTGTTGTTGGTTGTTGCGGGAATCCCCTCCCCCTTTCCTTCCATCTAGCGTTTATTTTTTCCTCCCCCACCTTCCCTAAAGAACCAAAGTATCAGATTATGCAAATCCAAGTTGCTCTGGGAAAGAAATACATGCATGAATATATTTTTTCCTCTTCTTGCCCTCAACAATTTCTTGCATAAGATATTCGTTATCTTGTGTGTTATTTCTGTGATCCTTGGGCGTGCTGAGACTGGTGGAATTAAGTTGCCGTCATGGCGTAGAGTGAAAAGGGGTGTAATAGTCACCGTGGCGTATTGCGGCGTCCCGTGGATGTCCGTCCTCATTTCGTAAATTATTCCCTTCTCTCTCTATATCACGACCCTCTAGAAATTGAAATAAGTTCTTGTCTCATTCTCGTGGCGTATTGCGGCGTCCCGTGGATGTCCGTCCTCATCTCGTAAATTATTCCCTTCTCTCTCTATATCACGACCCTCTAGAAATTGAAATAAGTTCTTGTCTCATTCCGCCCTCTGGTCCTATAGCCTCACCCTCACTCCACTTTATTACCCTTCCCACCCCCTTTTTCCCCACCGCTTTTCTTTCTACGCAAAGCCACAACAGGGAAAACTGCCGCGAAACGGAAACATAGAAAGAGAAGGGGATTAAGTTTAAAAATAAACAATGGGGACTCCAATTAAAGTGAAATGTAAATCTTATTAGAAGATAAATAAATAAAAAACTGCTTGAATTATTTTTTTTAAACTTTAAATTATATATTATATTATTCCTGCCCGTTTCTATTTAGTGACGTTTGCCCACCCCAATCCCAAGATAGGGATTGACAAGGGGGGCACGTTTTAAAAGACGGTAAAAAACATTGAGTTATTTTCTTTGAACTTTTATTATAAAACTAGTATGGAAGAATATTTATAAAGTGTACAAGAATTAAGTATGGACACTACGTGCAAGTCTTTTTTCCATCCTTCAGGTCGATGATACCCCTTCAATGGCCTCTTATGCCCTTCAGTTCCTACGTGAGTGTTAGCCCGGAATCCTTAACACAATCTGTACCAACATATGTAACCTTGAAAAGTAGCCTGGGACTGTTCCCTGATAACATTCAGTGAATCTCCCAAACAGACTGTAACAAAACTTCATCATCACCAGCCTTTAATAAGACTGCATGCAACAAGACTGTTATTTCGCCTGTGTCCGTTCTTAAGAATCTCTACACTCCTTTTACTACTCAAGCACATTCAAACTTGGGGCTCATGGACTGTATGAGACAATTTCTTGCTCACTCCGCAATACAGAATACTATACTTACCGCGTTCAACTACGACAATTTGAGGTTTTGACTCTACAATATTTTGCAAAAACAACAACTTGTGTTTGTGTTCTTGAAACATTACCCTCTTTTTTCGGAATAAAATTATTTTTAAAGATTATTCAAATGGAAGAAGTTGGAAAAAAAAATCATCGGCAAAACTTATTCCAGTAAAATATAAACTTCTTTGAAACAGTGAGAGAGTGTAAGGGTGGGGGAGGTGGGAGGGAACAAATCAATAAGAGAGCTCATCGTCAAAATCACCAGTTTGTGCGAGGGTTGTAAGTTTCCCCGCTAATCATTCATCAATAGAATTCCTATAAGCATGCAGACAGAGCTGAAAATCAAGAATGGAAAAAAGACGGAATGAATAAGAAATACTCATCACTGACTATGATGATGTGCATTGTTTCCAGATTTTACATTAAAATTTTTAGAAAATTACTTGATTAAAACATTGTTATTTGATCCGTTTAAATGTCACTAATTTATTTAACAAATTAAGGATGAAATCATTTCGGGACATAAATCCTAATTTAAAGGACTAATGGCCACCCTTATCTTAGAACCCACTTGAGATCTGTGTAATCCTGCCTGCAGCAAGCACACGTGCTCCTGATGTTGCGATATCAATCCGCGTCATTGCCATCAAATGCACGCCCGCCCGGGAGTACTATCCTGATCGCTTCACCGTGAAATTTACAAAATAACATTCCGCCGTCGATAAATTGCAGCGATTGAAAATAAGTTCACATAAGAGAGGAAAAGTGTGGAGGGGGGATAGTTTTGATATCGAAAATGAGATTTTTGTTTTTGTTTTTTATGCTTTTTTTTTAAGATCGTACACGTTGAGCGACTCGCGTGGCGATAACTCAAAAAGAGACCGCCATTTGTATATACACTGTCGACGCAAGATGGAAAATCGAATCAATCTCTGAAAACAGGCGTCTCCAATTTGATGTCTGTGAACTCTGATTCACTTTGCGGAGAGTTTTCTACCTTTCCCCTCCCACTACCTTCTTTGGACTTGATGGGGAATTATTCTGGCTTTTTGCCTGACTTTTGTTTGCGGAAGACGAAAAGATACTTTGCTTTTCTTTTCCTTTTTTCAGGAAGAATTATTTAACATATTTATGCTATAGAACTTCGTGCCTTGTATTTGTTGGGCGGGGTGGTTGGACTTGGGGCATAAAGACAGGGGGGACTCACTTTTGGGACACGTTTAATAGCAATCGATGGCTATCTTTATTTGTTTGGAAAACAATACAGTCCTTAATCCGGCAAAATAAAAATGATTTGAGATTATAGTGTTTTTTTGTGTTTTTTTTATATCCTTTGCGTTGTTTTGATATATCTAACGCTGACGGAAAGCCGCTATAAAGCGTTTCAATACCTTGAGTTTTATCGCTTATTTATTAACCATTCTGTTTCGATTATTATGTAGATGAGTTGGAATGTCCTTTGGTGGTGGTGTTTTATTCTACTCTCCACAGTTCAACTTTTTCCATTGCTAGATACGTTATTATATTTATAAAATGCGTCCTCTTGTAAAGGGTTTTTATTTATTTATACCAAAGAGCGTTTTAGTAATGTGATGCTTTTATTTAACTTGGTGGTGGCCCAATTGAGTATTTTTCCATTTTGTTTTTCTTCATCTAACACCAAATATAAGCATAAGCAAACCTTCGTGAGCACTCACCATCGGTAAAATAAAAGAGTTTTGACTGTAACCATTAGAGTAATTTATTTAGACGTTTCAACCTGAATCACTATTATTATTATTATTATTATTAGCACCACGTCTTACTACCCGTTCAGGCTATACTCACGCTAATGTGTAATGGTAGGGGGATTGTGAGATGAAATGGAGGGCCTACAGTTCAAACCACGGCGAAGGCCTGGCATTCCACACATTCACAAGTTGTGATTAATACACGTCTTGTCAGAGGTGAAGGAAGGGTTTGTCAACCAGATAAATCTGTACCGTGACCAGTGATTGAACCCCGGACCCCAGCACAGAAGTCTATGACATCCTACCCCTAGACCATCAGGTCACCCTTCAACTTGAATCGAATCGATTGTTTAAATAAGACATCCTTTTTCCCCCGGTATTTACAAAAAATTTAATAATTGGCCTAATTATGAAATAACTCTTGATACCCTCTGAAACCATTCCAGTTGAATGATGTAGGCGTTCTGTGTTCGACCCTTGACTTCATCAGTCGAATGATAAATAAACGGCGTAAAATAATTTTGCACAAACTTTTTTCACTTTTCGGATTTTTTTTGTTTTTATTGTTCCATCCAGGATATTTTAATACTAACACAATTGCGGTACGGGTTATGAGAGTAGAATCTATAGGAAAATTGACAGATCATTTAGAGAGAAAAAAAGGCTGAGATTCATATACCGACCTCCCCTTTATTGATAAACCACACAAGATGAGATTGACGTGTTTGTCAGCATACCCACCAGCTCATGTTTTTGTAGTTTCAGATCACTTAAACTTATTATTTTATTATATTGTGTTGAACTAATTATAAATTATCATGATGTATTCATTAATAAATATCACATGTTGTGAAAACTGTTCAAACCACCTTATGAATTGCATCATTATTTTAAAATAATTTAAAAAAAAAAGTGTCATTCTCTTTTTAAGTAACTATGCAATGCATTATTAACAATTATTATCGAACAAATCAGTATTTTGGTTTTTGTTTCTTTGTTTTAAAGTTCTCTTAGTGTATATGCTTGTATGATTATATTCATTATACACCAATATAAGAAGCAATGATATTCTTACATATTAAATTTTAACAAAATCTGTCCACCCGCTTCGGTGGCCAATGGTCTAAGCCTAAGGTGTCTCTCTAATGTTATACTGGCCTGTTGATGACGGGGAGGTCGAGATTTGAATCCCAATTAGGTCTACTGTTAGAGGTTTTTCCTAAATTGCTTCCCACTCTCCTTTCACGCACATACTGGTGGATTACCTTTAAAATGCTTATCCCTCATCCTTAACCAATTAGAGTATTTATTACATATACATATTACCTTAACATTTGGTAGGATGCGGTGCTAAAAAAAACCAAGGGAAAATAAAAATAAGAGTTTCTTCAAACTCTTCATGTTTTTAATATCACACTACTTCCTCTGTACTTCTAATATTTGACAAAGTAAAAGTATAATATAATATATTTAGCACCACGTCTTACTACCCATTCGGGTTATACGCTTTAAGTACTAATTACGCTATTGGATTAGGAAGGTTGAATGAGAGGAAGTTAACCCGCATTTGCGTGGAGTGAAAGAGGAAAACCGTTTAGGAAAAACCACTCCCAGTTCACCCAACCAAGATTCGAACCTCGATCTCCCCGTCCTCAGCAGTCGAGCTCAACACGACTATTCGAACCTCGATCTCCCCGTCCTCAGCAGTCGAGCTCAATACGACAAGCGCGTTAGCCAACTACGCCACCGAGGCGGGTAAGTAAAAGTAAAAACAAATGCTGTTCAAACTATAGAGGAGAAGAGGCTTACCAGTTCAACTTGTTTTACATTCCCTAGTCGTTCCACCGAGGTATCCTACACATCCAAGCTCTATTTTTAGGAAGCGACAAATGTATCAAACTATAAAAAGAAAGTTTATGTTGCCTGTACCACCAACACTTTTGTGTTAAGATAAATCTTGTTTAATGTGTTCTATTGTTTACAAACTTATCCTGATACAGGTCGTAATATATTATTAGCGGGGCCTCTGTCTGAACTTTGAAGTCGTTAATTGGACCGTGGAGGGCGCCCCTGAAATGAATTGCCAGGAGGCGCCAAAGACCTAAACGTTTTCCTTCGAGGTTTGTTTTCACAGGGTGGACTATGCGTAACTGGGTGGATTGAGGAGTTGATGTCGGGTCTAGGAGACCAGGGTTAGGGGGATGGGGCTGTCACCCTCCTTTTAAAATTAAGATGTGCGCTGAATGTGCATGTTAATGGTGGACACTGGGCACACGCTGCTTATCTAATTTAGATCGAAGTAGTTTTTGTTATCAAATTGTATTGCATTGTTAAGGGAGCCGTCGGTAACTTACTCTCAATTTATCTAGGAGGTCAACTCAGTTCACCCGCTTCGGTGACCGCGTGGTCTAACGCGCTACTCTCGTGTTAGATTAGACTCCCGATGACGGGAAGATCGAGGCTAGAATCTCAGTTGGGTATACTGAGGGTGGTTTTCCAAAATTGTTTTCCACTCTCCTTCCACGCAAATGCAAGAAAACCTCTAGATATAACCTCCCTAATTCAAAACCATTACTGTTATTTAGTACATAAGCGTATAACCCACACAGTTAGTAAAATGCGTTGCTTTTATGTATAGCCGCTCACATTAGCGTGGAGTAAAGGATGTAAGAAAAACACCCCCCAACCGCCCCACCCTCAAGGATTGGAATCCTGGCCTCCTCAACAATGACCAGGGTCAATATTATGAGTCCTTGGACCCCTTGGCCACAGCTTCGGGTATACCGAACCTACTTTTTATATCGTACGCTAAACGAAGGATAAATTAACATGTCCAGAAAATAGTACCGATCTTAAAATCAATGCTTTTATATTTCTGACAATTTTTTTTAACTTTATAACGTTATTGTCGTATTCTCTCTGAATGTTTTAAATTAACAATAGCCCGCTTAGATAGTTGAATAGTACAAGGCGTCATTCTTAATAGACTGCTGATTATGGGGAATTTGGGGTTCGAATCCCGTTTGGGTGTATTGAAAGGTATTTTTTTACATTATCCTTCCACGCAAATGTGGATACATTTCCTTTAACTTTCACCTTACTCATCCCTAACATTCTAGCCTAATTAGTTCATATGCGTAGAGCTCAAATGAGCTGTGAGACGTGGTAAAAAAAAATACATCAAAATTGCAC
The DNA here is from genome assembly GCA_902141385.1 of Timema californicum. Classification (NCBI taxonomy): domain Eukaryota; kingdom Metazoa; phylum Arthropoda; class Insecta; order Phasmatodea; family Timematidae; genus Timema; species Timema californicum. Next base: position 84 of record CABFOW010006426.1, on the reverse strand, counting down.
AGTTCTGCGTTGCTTGGTTCAAGGTGACGCACGTTGCATTTGACGTGTCAATATTTGACTTTAACGAGAAAACTTGGTAGTGCA
>CABFOW010006425.1:0-32296 GCA_902141385.1 Timema californicum | reverse complement strand
AACCAATTGTCATCTGACGGATTAATTTGTGCAACATATCAGGTGGAGACTTTTAAAAATAGATTATAAGGTTATTGTGCTCATTGTGACTTAAACTTCACGTTTTATTTTACCTTTGTTCTAGTTTTAAAACACTTCTTGGTAATTAAGTCTAAATTAAGTACATTTAAAATAGAAATAATTAATTTCTTCATCTATCACTTTAAAGCGAATTCTTGTACCAACGATAAACTCAAAACAGAGATAATAAATATAGATATAAAAACATAAGGAGTATTAATTATTATAGTTAAATTTAACAATAAGAGGTTTAAAATTTTTACTACAAGGAACATAAAATATTTATTTATTGATGTTAGCACAAAGTATACGAATTTCATGACAATCATTTCTAAGAAAGATTCAATATCCAATGTCTAACACGAGACAAACTACATCAGATCAAAAATTACATATTAAAATAATATTAAAAAATTCAAAATGGTGACCATATTTTAATATCATTGTTTGATAAAATATGAAGAAATTCTACATTTAGTATATGATGACTTAAAGGGGGAAAAAATCATCGTACATATTTTTCTGTTTAAGGTCAATACAAACCTTTAATATCTCTGAAAAATATCAACTTTATTTAAATTATGTTTTTGATCAATATTTTAAAACCTTCTATGGGAAAATATATATATAATATATAAAATCCGCATTGAAATCAGTTAATTGGTTACATTAATCTTAGCTAACAGATATACAGACCAACACACTGTTTTATAAGTAATATAATTGAGTACATCTAATTGCTGATTATTAATTTAAATTAAATTTATGAGGAAATTAATAAATTACTTTTGTTATTGCTTAGAGGAATTAAGATTTAATTCCAAACACCCCAGGGGTGACCTTATGAAAACCTTAGATACTAAGTTTCAGCCCAATCGGTAAAATAATTTCGGCTCTAGGCCGAGGTACAAACAGACAGACGTGATTGCGAAAACAACTTTTTTGATTTCAGGAGGTCATGAAACATCGATAATTATCAAAATCTTGAGTTTGATTTATTTATGGTCACAATACTTTCTCTCTAAGGTGTCGAGAGAAAGGAAAAAGTACAGTAATATCAAAAATAACTACTGAGGTGTTATTGAAAAATAAATTAATAGATTTTTAAGGACTCTCTGGATTGAAATTTCAATCATAACCTTATTTAAAGAGTAAAAATGTTGATTTTTTAATTATATCTAACATAATAAATAGATTTTCTTCTTGTAAGATTAATAAATGTACTTAATACATTTGTATTATTCTTGCATGCAGTAATGTATAGATTCTAGACCCTCAACATACAAACGTAAGATTCGTAGCTTCCTGTTTCCGGGTCGGTGTTAACAAGGCGTTAAAGGCGCGTGTCTGGAATCCCCTTCTCAAATCACGTGAATGTAGCCATGAACGAAAGCCAGGTTGAACCAGAGAGAAGTGTTCGGATTCCGGTATTTCCTCAGGGAGCTACTCTTGGATCTACTGCTCTTTCCTTTCATAGTTTCTTCCCTGAGTTTCTTTAATGGACCGTAAAAAAACCTCTCTTTAAGATAAGTGCTTATAAGAGATGTTGGGTGCATGAGAGTATATCGAAAGCTCATCAAAGGGAATTAACCTGATGGATTGGAGAATAAGTAAAAGAGTTTAAATGTTCACTGCAATACTAAAGAAATCGATTATATTAAACGTAGGACTAGGTATGAAATACTGATTTTTAAATTTGTTTTTAGTTTACAATTAAGTATTTATTAGAGCTGTATAAATATTTTAAAATTCGAATGATTCCGAAATTATTTGTATTAGAACTTCACGTAAAAAATATTCAAGATTTCTAATTATTAGCGCAATTTAAATTATTTTTTTTATCCCCGCGTCTTATGAACTGTTCAGGCTATATACGCTTACATTATAACTACTCTAACGGAGTAGGTGTGATAAAGGAAGCATTTTAGCGGTAGTCTACCAGCATTTGCGTGGAAGAAGAGAAGTAAGCCATTTAGTCGAAACCACCCTCAGTAGACCTGACTGGGATTTGAACCCCGATATCCTTATAAACAGCAGTCTAGTCTAACACGAGAGTGAAGCCTTAGACCATTTGGTTACTATAATGGATAAAACTCGACCGGGACTAAATACCTGAACTCCCCGTCACCGGCAATCCAGTCTAACATGAGAAAGACGCGTTAGACCATGTGACCACCGATGTATTTGAACAACTATTGTAAACAATTAATTAGTAATTAAATGTCATTAATGAGTGATGTGTATTTATTTCACTTATTTTAAATAATTACATGTTATTTATTTAATTAACCAAAAGAAATATATCTTTGTCAAGAAATGATATCGAGATTTAAACTAGTCACCATCCATGTAGAAATGTATGTGTTTTGTTAAACACCATAGACTTACTACTCCAAGAGGCTCCGCGCACTGGCGGCCACTTCCGGCGCGGCCAACGAGTTATAGGGAGTCGAACGGCCCGATCCGCAATATGCCGCACAGCATCGTGTCGCCGCGGCCATTGAGAATACGAGCGATGCACACGTGACATGGAAGTAGCGCGGCCAGTGGTTTGACCAGAATTGAATGGGTGGAGGCGCACTACAGGCGATTACTCAGCGTCAAGTATAAATTCGTGGCGAAACCAATAAATCTCTCGTTGGAAGTCACTTGTTCCAGTCTAGCGTGTATTTCCTCTGTGATCTTATAGATTTTGTCTTTCCAGTGTGTTTATTCTTTTTTTTTTTCAAAACCAAATCACATTAATTCTGTTCAAATTTGATCAAAATTAAAAAGTATGGTATATTTTCTTGAGAAACCTTATGAATTATTCTTACTTCAATGTCACTATTAAGTTTTTCCTTAGGATGAAAGCTCTTTCTCATGTGTTTATCCTTTCCTCTGATTGAATCAATTAGTCTAACTAAGAGTTTATAAAATTATTTCGCAGACATTCTGGTATAATTAAAAAGTCTTTGACATACGACCTCAGTTCTTGATAAAAATTGTTAATCATCCCCTTTTCTTGACGATACTTCACCATAGGTTGCGCACAAAATCTGTTATTTTTCTTTTATTTACGCTTCCTTAGGAGGTACCACATAGCATCTGCTAGCTCCGCATTAATTGAGAGCTTGACTGTACACACTCAATAGCCAGAAACTGCGATATGGCCACTCTGTTGGCCGTATGACATGGCCACTCAGTTCGCCACGCTCTCTCTTTTCCCGCGGCCATGCCGCACGACATGGCTGCCGCGGCAATGCTGCTAGTGCACGGGAGTTCTAAGAATGCGCATTGCATCAAGTGTACTGACGCAAACAAACGTAGAATAATGTAAGCTAAGTTCATTAGAGGAAAGATGCCTCTAGCCATACAAGCTCAAAGTTAATTCTATGAGTATTAAGTTATTTCACACCACTTTAAGTAATTTGGTGCTTTTTTTTTTAGCACCTGGTATTATTACCTGTTAAGAGTATATAAATATGTGCTAATTACATTAAAGATCAAGGGATGAGGAAGGTTGATTTTAGAGGAAGTGTACCCACTGCTGTGTGGAGGGAGAGTGGCACACCATTGAGGTGAAACCACCCTCGGTACATTCGACCAGGATTCGAACCCTGATATTCTTATCATTGACAGTTTAGTCTAATGCGAAAGTGATGCCTAGGAACATGCAGCCACTGAAAATAATATTTGATGTCATTCATTTTTCAAATGTTGATGTGCTATTTAATTGAAAGGAAGTTATCCTGAATTGAAGTATTCCTTATTACGCCATTTAGATTTATTTCGGTTGCTTTAAAATTTAAAGTAAAAATATATCAAATATTTATTTAAAATTAATACATTGTTGAAAAATGTATATTTGTTTGAAGATTACAGTTTTGTTACCAATTGGTTGCTCGCGTGTTACCGCCAGGACAAACGGAGCTTTACAATATTAGGGACTTTATCATCAATTCTACCAACAAAACACATACTATTGTAATAAACGAATGTTGAATGTTTACTGGCATTGAAAGACAAGTTTGAAATGGAATGGGAGGAAAAATCTCCTTCCCCTTCCCAGAATCCCCCTGACTTCACTGACTGAGTGGTCTAAGCCAGGGGTCGGAAACCCCTTAATACTGTTTTGCCCAAGTGAAGTTGCAAAGTCGCTCAAAGGGCAAACCAGTCTTTATTTCTTTATTTAGCACCACGTCTTACTAACCGTTAGGGTTATACGCTTAAGTACTAATTGCGCTAATGGTTTAGGGATTGAGAAGTCTTAACTAAGAAGAGATGAGCTCCCATTTGCGTGGAGGGAGAGATGAAAATTATTTAGGGAAAACCACCTCAGTTCACCCGAGTGAGATTCAGACCTCAATATCCCCGTCTTCGGCAGTCTAGCTCAATACAAAACTAGCGCGTTAGCTAACCACACCTCTTAGGTGGGTTTTATACTTGTTAATTAGTACAAATATTAAACAAAACTAAGTTGATCTTGTAAAATGTAAATGTAACAACATGTTTCTAAATCGAATACATTAAATGAATACTATTTCTTAAAATTGTTAGGATAAATCAGATAAATTAGAGTTTAAAAAAAGGTATAAATATGTTTTAAAAAATAAAATGTCTGAAGATCTTATTTTGAAATTTTTGAACAAAACAATTGAATCAGTGAAACATAAAACACGTTGTTATTAAAATTATTAAACACCTCATTGGTTTTAATTTAAAATACTTACTTCCTGATCCCTGTCCAAATATAGTAGTTACTATAACATGAACTGGTAGTAAGATGCGCTGATAAAGAAAACAATTTCCTACTACATTTCATTAAAGCTTTTATTACCTTGGCCATAACCCACAGGCATATACGAAGATATTGGTGTAATAATTGGTTAAGAATCTTATTTATAGTTTAGTCTTGAAGGTAAAACCACCTCCAAGCATACATATAACAGGCAGTTTGGTACAAATGAGACTGCCCTCAGAATCTCGGCGATACAATACATATGATCTTACATAAACAAACATTTTGAATACTAAATTGCTGATTTTTATGATCGTCATTTTTCATTTGGATGTTGATAAAATGTTTACCAAATGTCTGTGCTACGGCTATTCACTGAATAGAATTTAAAACTTCGCATGCACGTTTTAGGTGCAATATAAAAACATCGTGAGAACATCCAGTTAAGGAATGAATGCTGAGCAGATAGGATATATGTTTGGACTTTTTCTTCAAAATACAATCAATCTTTGTCAAAATAAATGGTACAGTGCACCGTGGAGAATTTCTCTCACTTTTATCCTAAAATATAAATTTACTAAAAACTTTTAAGCTTTGTGAAACGAATATACTTACTCAATAGAATTTGGAAATAGGGTCACTGTTACAGAAAAAGTGATAAAAGAGAAACATATTTCTTCGTCTACCAAATGGCATAAGAATCAAATTCATTTTCAAAGACCTGAATTAAAAGTTTATATATATTTGATTATATCCCAGAAACAATTGGTTTGAAAAAATATTTAAATACAAGATTTTAATTTTTAATACATCACAATTTTACAATAATAAGTTATTTCGTATGTCAAATATTGCGAAGAAATGAAAGTTAGAAAATTTCCCTGATGTAATATACCCTCAAAATAATTTCCGTGAAAAATAAGAATTTGAATCTTGATTATGACAATAAACAGGGTCTAGATACCAAATTTAATCAAAATTGTTTGAGGGAATTTCGATAAAATCGATTTTTTTCTGTTTTGACCCTTCAGTAAACAACTCTTAGATTTAGGGTTGCACACCTAATTTTCAAAACTTTTGGAGGGGACTTATGAAAACCCCAGATACCAAGTTCTAGCCCAATAAATAAAACTGTTTTAGCGTTAGCCCAAGGTAAAAATAGACAGATGAACAGACAAAGAGCATTGCGAAAGCCAATATTTGTTTTGTTTCAGGGGTAATGACACGTCATCATTAACCAAAATCTCGAGTTTAATCTTTTTGACGAACACAATACTTTTTCTCCTGGGTGTTGAGAGAAAGTAAAAAAACAATATAATAAATATATTTTACAAATTATGACAGATATTACTTATGCCTACATTAAAATTATAATTTAGTGGTTAATTTATAGAAATAAAAGTATAACCATATATTTATAACTATAACTACCCAAATAACTACTTTTATTAGGGTGGAAAGCTTTTACGGACGGGGGTGGGGGTAAGGAATGAGCTATTAAAAAGTGTTTTGTCTCCAGTGAACAATTTATAAAGATTGAGTTAGTGGAATAATATCAATTATTTATTTGAAATAGGCAAACATATTTTGTTAATTGACGTCACACAGGCTCTCTGCCACAAATTCAGACAAAACACCTAGTAATACAATGATTATTTGCTTCATTTGCAATGTTCCCCCAGTAGTCATAACCTCCCTTCACTCAAAATTCCACGGAATTACAAATTCTCTTCAACTATTAATTGTAATGTAGACATTTGTTTCTTTACAAACAACTGAAAAAGTTAATCAAGCTTTACAAATTGGAGGTTATCTTTTTGAACTCGTCTGTACAAGAGATAGTGAGCCACACGTTATGTTTGAACTTTAAATTTCTTTTGAAAAAGTCTTGTTTTCTAGGAAAACGAAATGGAAACTCTGGCAATATCTTGTCCCTTATGGTACCTTGCCATCCCTCCCTTTCCGCTTCCTCCTTCCCCAAAAGCCTCTCTTCCTTTTAACAAGTTATCTAGAAGCCCCATGTTGTCACCCTGCCCCTACACACACAACTTTGGAATCTTCAAATGAAACTTGTTGACAAAACTTGGTTTTACGCCAAACCTTGATGGGGGATTTTATTATAAAGCTCACTATCTGAGGAAGCCCATTTAAGATCAAATACCTTAACTATTAATTTTATAAAGATTTTTACTCAAAATCTAGATTCATATTTAGTATAGTTAATTAATTATTACTGTAAATCAATTGATTAAATTGCATACGATTTATTTTCATCTCACAGCTATGCCCATCTCAGACAAGCTTATGGGGTCAATTTCCGACGTGCTATAAAGTTTTATTATTTGCATATTGAATGTAAAATAAATAAAGAATTAAATTTTTTAAGATAATTATTAGTCTTTTACTGTGTTTGATATAACAACCTACATATAAACATACACCATACATTGACGCCATTTAAAACTGTATCAGTTTTACAATCTTGTGAAAAAAGTAACAAAAATCTTTTCGTCTAGACGTGTTGTTTTAATGGCAATAAACTTTTGAATATGAAAGAACACCTTACAACAATCCGTTTTTTAAGAGTTATTATATATCCAAACATTCCTTTTACTTGCCGTATTACTATCCTCCTGATATATATATATATATGTTTATATTATATATTTAATATATGTATATATAATATATATTATATATCTATATATAATATATATTATTTAACTAAGCTATGTTGGTAGGTGTGATAAATGTATAACTTAAAGGAAATACTCCCGAATTTTCATGGAGGGAGAGTTGGAAACTTTATGGGAAGGCCCACTTTATTATTATTAGTATTATTATTATTATTATTATCACTGCGTATTACTATCCGCTCGGGTTATACGCACTTAGTCTAAAGTGTAATGAAAGGGTGATTGTAAGATGAGCTTTCTGGTTTCTAATGCCATGGAATAGATAATTAACTTTCAATGCATATTATTGTTATCGTGTCTTACTACCCGTTCGGGTTATACGCACTTACGCTAATGTGTAATGATAGGGTGATTGTGAGATGAAATGGAGGACCTACAGTTTAACGTGGAATCCGAACCACGGTGGAGGCCGGGCATTCCCCACATTCACAAGATGTCTTGTCAGAGGTGAAGGAAGGGTTTGGTAATCAAATAAATATGTGCAAGGACCGAGGATTGAACCCCAAACCCCAGCACAGAAGACCGACACCTTACCCCTAGACCACCAGGTCACCGTCAATGCATATTAAAATGTCTAAGGTAATGCTCTTATCTTAGGCTCCAAGCTCCTAAAAGGCTCCATGAGTATATTTTAGGGGGTCCATAAATGTTTTGTAACAACCTACTTCAATCTGCTATGTTTATGAATAAAGAAATTTAAATTTATCTTGCCTTTATTTTAAATGTATATTCTTCTTACTTAATGGGCTTAGTAAATAAGTACCTACAGTAGCCCCATGGCTTCTTTGGTGCTGATTGACAGCTCGCAGCTGACAGCTAAATGATTTGAAAAGTTACCAGACCAAATTATGTATCCCTACGCCGAACCAAATGATCTGCATAAACATGTGTTTAGCAGCTGTCACATCTGATGGTCAAAATTTAGGTATATACCTAAATGTTGACTGTCAGAAGTCAGCTTTGAGCTGTCAGTAGGCACCAAAAAAGCCATGGGGCTACTGTATATATTATTACGTATATACTTTTTGCTAGCTATCTTCAATTATTGTGGCAATGTTTAACTAATGTGTTATCCAAGATTTTCTGCGTATTTAAAGTCATCCTTAATTCATAGCTTAAGACAAAGTCTGTAATGAACGTGTGGAAATCATCGTGTTTTATAATTTATTATTGATACCACAGTCACCGGTTACTAAAGCCACTCCCAAGTAACCAGTGACTGTTGTATAAAATTACATTTTTCAGGACAATTATTTATATTTCTGAAATCCCATCAAGATACCTAACAAAGTCAGTTTTTTAACTATAATTTAAATTGCGATAGAAGGGCATTTTTAACTGCCTAGATTATCATGGTTTAAGCTAAAACTGGAGATATCCACTCTTTTTCCTTAAAAAAACACCATGCCTTCAACCCTCAAGCGAGCTATACCAATTTAGTAGCCACCATCTGTTGGGGTAGATAGTGCCGTCATATGTGGATAGAGGATGTCATTTGGTCATCACAACAAACCCTTCGACCATTAATCTCAATTTTCTATTTTTGGGAAAATAATTTTTTAATCAAGTAGCTTCTCATTTGTCCTCACTAGGCTGCGTTGAATCCGTTCCATAGCCACTGCTGCACAGAAAGTTTGGGGGCACCGGGGATCAAACCCTAAATTTCTGTATCTGTAGCCAATTAGCATGACCACTATACCACTGAGGTGGTCAATATTTCCCTATAGCCCTTGTATTTCATCAGATGATATAAAAATAAATGTATGTTTAAATATTCACTTTCCCACCCCATCAAATGAGTAATTAATCCAATGAGGGCATATGAATGTCTTTCTTTAGTTTGATTAAATCATTCTACGTAAGGTCACTTTCAAGAGCCTCTGTGTGTTGATGCTCGTGTTTTATTTATCAAATTAATGTTAATTTTTTGGGGGGGAGTTGATTTTTATTAAAACTTTGCCTATAAACGTAAAAAATATATAGTACAGTATACCGCACATACTTTTGCTCTCTTTAATCTTAGAATAGATAAATTTAATAAAACCTCGTCAAATTTGTGAAATGAAATAATATACAATGTTGCAGGGACACTCTACTAAGGATAATAAATGTATCTACACATACTGCTATTATTATTATTATTAGCACCGCGTCTTACTACCCGTTCGGGTTATTCAAACTTACGCTAATGTATAATGCTAGGGTGATTGTGAGATGAAATGAAGGACCTACAGTTTAACGTGGAATCCGAACCACGGTGGAGGCCTGGCATTCCTGGTGGAGGCCTGGCATTCCTCACATTCACAAGATGTCTTGTCAGAGGTGAAGGAAGGGTTTGGTAATCAAATAAATATGTGCTGGGACTGGGGGTTGAACCCCGGCCGTCAGCACAGAAGTCTGACACCTTACCCCTAGACCACCAGGTCACCGACATATACTGTTAAAGAAACGTTAAAAAAATATGAATATCTCCATCCACCAATCCATAATCAACTTAATTTTAAGGACTTGAATAAATAAATATAATTGTATATATCGGCTTACAGCTCAGAACTATTGATTTAATAAAAATATATTACAAACAAAGGAATTATATATTTAATAGTTTTATATATTTACAATTATCCGACACCTTAGTTAAGTCAGCAGCGTGTCTGTATACCTAGACAAGAGTCCCGGTTTTGATTCCTGGTATGGCCAAATAATGTATTAGTGGTAGAATGTGAGTTTAACATTTCACGGTGATGATTTAAAGGCCGGCGACTGGATGTTATGCCTTTCCTATTCTTGAGTTAGATTATAAAGCATAGGAAGCTAAGACAGGCCTAGCAAGCCAATAGTTGAAAATATATGGCTTGAGTTAAAAACTGACCCAGGCCACCGAATGAAACAGTAATGGGTGTAGATATATTTACAATGATATATTACTTTTATCTCAAATAATTCCGAATATATGATTAAAACTAAAATTTTCCATTTTTTAATTTTTTTTTGTAATTTTAAAGAGTGTATGGATACAAATGTAGATATATTTACAATGATATATTACTTTTATCTCAAATAACTCCGAATATTTGATTAAAACTAAAATTTTCCATTTTTTTTATTTTTTTTTGTAATTTTAAAGAGTGTATGGATACAAAATGTAATCAAAATCGTTAGAGCTAATGTTGAGGAAATCGATTTTATCTCTCATAAACTATTCTTAATGTATGACTATATATCTAATTCCAAAAAACCTTATGTAAACCCTAGTTACCAAGTTTTAATTCAAACAGTATAATAGTTTCAGCTCTAGTCAAAGATATAAGCAGGCAAAGGAAAAAAAAAAGGCAACGTAAAAACTACTTTTTCGGTGTCAGGGGGTCATGATACATCAACATTTATCAAACTATCTAGTAAATTTTTTTGACAAAAACAATACTGCTCTCTTCGAGGAAGCAAAGGAAGGTAAATAAAAACAAATCTACTTGTTAAAAGCCAACTGTCGTACAAATGTCACCTCAACTCACATTCTGACCCTTGTCGCAACTAAAATAAGGAGTTGGATCGTGTCACATAAAAGCACGGACAAACTACCCGGCTCGAATGTTGTTGTGCTGACGCACGTAGTAATAATCCCCCCGAAATAGCAGGCGGTGAAGTGTATTAAAACTAAAAACCTCTTAACTCTATTCAGAAATGTTCTTACCACGCTTCTGCATCCCTGACAAACTCTTAAGAGCGTCTTAACTCGTAGTTAAAGTTTTGCTCGAGTATGCATGAGAAAATACAAATAGCATATTATGATTCTGTTTCTTCTGGAGATTTCTCCTGTACCCTCAACTCTTTCTCTCTCTCTCTCTCTTTCTCTCTCGACCCAATGTACGCCATATTGTCTTAGATTCTCACGAGAAAAGCTTAGAAAGTTTGAACTTTTGTAAGCTTCCGAGCTTGGAATATTTAGACACACTGAGAAATTAGAAAACAGTAACGCTGTATTGATATTGGGTAGATGTTCCGGATAATTTAATTGGTGTCTATTAGCCGATGACGTAGAGATTGGGTTTCAAATACCGGTTGGGAGTGCTGAGATCGCTTTTTACAAAAGGATTATTCACTCTTTCTAGATACAAATGGAGCCACATTTCCTTTTAATTAAACAATACTCATCCTTAAAAGATTACCATAGTTCATCACATTGGCAGTGCTAATATAAATACAAAAATATTGAGTTTATTGGTAAAATAAAAGTTTGGCCTCCCTCGTCAGTGGTAAAGCTAACAAATCGTCGAGGTTGTTTAGTTTGATTTATTATAGATAGAGGGTCGGGATTAAAACCCCAGCCGGATGTAATGAGAGGTTTTTTTTATTAAATGTTCTTCAATCTCCCTCTGATCAAATATGTGGAACTTTATTCTAAATGCTACCTTCCCCATTCCTAGCCCTTGAGTGTAATACAATACGAATAGCTCAGACGGTGTCACTATCTCAATAGACAATACCTTCAATGACGGGACGATCAGGGTTAAAATCCCCGTCGGCTGTACTGAGGGTGGCTTTGAGGCTTGAAACTGATTTCTACCATATAAAGGAATGTTATTTAATTCAAGTAGGGCTATAAAACATATTTCCATTTGAAACAGTTTTTTATTATATTTTACCAAGGGGTTTCAATTATTTGATTTAGGGGTGGGGGTAAGGAGCACTCTTAAAATATAGTGTAAAAGAATTTACTTCTCGCTAGGATGGGAAAATCATATAATATAAAACACTATAGAAAATAAGAATTTAAATCAGTTAGCCTAAAGTTTTCCGAACTCAAGTGTAGGCCAAATGGCTGGCTTTATGCCAACTAACTTTTAGTGAACTTAACAACGTCAAATTTTATATTAGAAATTTATTTGAGGACAAAGGACTAAAGGTTAAGTAACTTTTGCTGAAATTAATTTTTAGACAAATTAATTTAACGCCAAATTATTTAAGTCAAAATTACCTTAAGTTAAATTAATTTTGGTTTCAATTTTTATGTCAAATTACTTTGGGCTTGCTTCACACCCAAAATAGACCCCCTTTTACCTGGAATTGATTCCAACCAAATTGAATCCTTACCTATATTGTACTGCGCAGGTCAGAACTTAGAACCATTATATCAATCCTTACAAATTTAAATATTAATCAGTGGGTCGTTGCAGTGAAGGGTGCATATTATTGAATTAAAACTTATTTTAAACTTTTTATTGGGACTTCGATCGAATTTTAATTAAAAATTTACTCGTCAAAGACTATCAACTGTGTTTATATATTTAGTTTTGGGTGGGTAATTTGAATAAAAACGTATATTTTCCCCCTTCATGCCCCGATGGACACTAAAAAATAACCCCTCTCCCAGATATCTCTCTATTCGTCGCATCAACCACTCAAAAGTAGCTGGTATGGTACCTTAAAACAGCGCTTTGATAGGTTGAATTTGGTCACGTGACCACGCCCCTTGCTCTATTATTGGCAGTTGGTTTCCCCCTCCCCTTCTTCTGACCCCATCACACTCCTCCTGACTCCCTTTCCAGTGTTCCAAACTTGTTTATTCTTTTTTCATTTGTTTTTTATTTGTGCTCATTGCTTTTTTATGTGTGCTCTCAATGATTATTTATGTATGTTCATTGCTTTTTTATTTGTGCTCATTGTTTGATTTTTGTCTGGCTAGGATTTTTTTATTAATGTGGAGGAGTTTAATGTCGTAGGATTGGGATGGGGCGTTGGAGTTCTTTATTTATTGGTATGAAGTCCACGGTTCTGGGCACCACTCCTTCGGCATCGCTCGTGAGCATCTTCTCTTGCCGGCCGTTTAGTGAAGAGTGTGACCACCGAGCAGCTGACAGCGTATCACGGCCGTAAGGCGCCTTTCACTTTTCCATCACTCCTCCCACCCTCCTTACATCTCCAAGAATGAGCTGTGTTACACTGAATGCTCCCTCACTTTGTTGGACTGTCTTTCACTTCACCCATCCCCTCTCCTTCCCTTCTTCATACCTCTTCTCAGTGGGGGTCATCATATGTCGCAACATTAACGTGTTATAAATTTTTAAAGAGAGTGGCAACGACCTTGTTGAAGAGTCATGAACCCCTAAGGCTGCTTTGTGCAACGGTCGTGGACTTCTGAAGGTCACTGGTTCAGCTGTATTTTGTCCTCTCCAGACCCAAGGCCACTTGGCACATTGGTTGTGGCCTTCTGAAGGTCACAGGTTCAGATGTGATTTCTAAATGCCCATTCTGGGACCAATGATTCGATTTTAACCCACCAGGAGCCTAACATTTACACGGTGTGCTTACCGGGATTCCAATATCGAAAGCTTGAGCAAAACTAATGTTTGTTAGAACGGTCGTACTCCCTGCATCCCACACCATTCTGCCAGTCGACCAGATCGAATGTGTACCTGCATTTGCTTCAAACATCGATCACTCTGTCACCGGCAGTCTAGTGAAGCCTATGACCATGCGACCATCAATGCAAGTATAAAATTCATTGTGACGGTAGATTGCTACCCAAGGATCGGCCTCAGTACACATGCATGACAAGGATTCAAACTAAACTCTTCAGATAAACGCGAGATAATAACTGATTTGAACAGGCAAAAATGTAACAGCATTTTCCAAGGATTGTAAAGTGAAGTATTTATTGTTTGTTTCCCTCTAAGAGACTTGAACCCCTACCTCCTTATGTCACAGGGCGAGATGTGTACCCACATTTACGTGGACAGGGATTGGAACTAAGTCCTTCAGTCAAGATGGGATAAGAGATGATTTTTACCACGCGAAATATGTAACAGCATTTGCCAGGGTTTTAAATGTGAATTAATTAGCGTTTGTTACCCTCTAAGGGACTTGAACCCCTACCTCCTTATGTCACAGGGCGAGATGTGTACCCACATTTGCACGTCATTGACAACAGAACCCGAAGGGGGAATTGAATCCTACAACACCATGTGGATATCTTTGTCTGAATCAAAGAGACAGAATAATAAAATTAGTGATGTAGAATCATTTGTGTTGGGTTGAAATGTGAAAACCACCAAACTCTTATTTATGCTTACTCCTGCTATATTATTTACACTTGTATAAGGAATTCGAACTCGAGACTTTTGGCACAACAATATAGGGTTTGTATTTATAAAAAATATTAGCGTTTGTTGACATTGCGGGAACTCGAATACCTACCTCCTCACGTCACAGGGCGAGATATGTACCCGCATTTGTGCTGCTGTAAAAAAAACATTACCGTCAGTCCTTCAAGGATCCCTCCAGCCAGTACCGGATAAAGACGTCCAACCTTAGAGAGAGAGAGAACGAGCTAGCGCGAATGACCGATAACTGTTAATAGCTTGGGCTCGGGCAATCAGCGATGAGGGAACAATATTTTCAACCAATGAGAAGCCGCAACCCTTATATTCAGCACACCCCACTGAAGCGACAATAAATAGACCTTCAAATCATTATATCCAGTCATTATAATTAATATTTGCTGCTAGTAAACATCACAATGAGCTTCGACGTGCTGGAAAATTGGCTAAATTAAGATGTTAATGAAACAAATAGCTGAAACAATTGTTAATGCATTTTAGTTGGGATAGTCCCTCATAGAATTTTCAGAATATGATATATCTATGAGGGACTATCCCCACTAGAATGCATTAACAATAGTTTAGGCTATTTGTTTCATTAATATATAAAAACCCTGTACAATTATATATATAAAATTGTCGAATGGCTACAAAAATGCCAACTACCGAGTCGCTAATGGCTGCGTTTTCTGATGGCTGTGATCATAGATAATCACATGTTTATAAGCTGACGACTTCCGCACGTCCATCTTAGACTCTGCCTTAAACTATGAGTGAATAATGACCATGGGCACGGGACGAATCCTGGATAGCTCAGTGGTAAGAGCATTGGCGTATTTAGCCGAAGGTCCCGAGTTCGATTTCCGTGTCCAGGTGTCATTTTTCAATTTTCAGAATATGATAAATTAAGATGTGTTTAAAAGGATTAGTATATTTTAATGGTTACTATTTTGCTTATTAAGTCTTTGGTGAACCACGGCATTTGTTCCTTCGACCGACTTTAAAGAAAACCCTACCCCTTCACCAGCAGCGCCGGTACAGTAGGGTAGCCCGGACCCGTTAGATCTTTTTAGTGAGGAATGAATTTTCCTGGCGGATGGCGAGTGGTCAATGTGTAATTAGTATCTTACTATATATTTGAGCGTAATTGGCGAGTGGTCTTTTTCTCACGATAGTAATTAATATGTGTTTATTTAATTTCAGACTACTGGGATCGATATGGGTTAAATTCTAGTCTGAGGGACTACGTGGCACCCGCAGAGTGTTTAACGACGTGTGTGCGGATACCATCTCTTGAAAGCGGTGAAGCGATGGGTCCTGCCTGTATCAACGCACCTGCTAGAAGAGGTCAGTGCTCTGCAAGGCGCTTTTGCCGTCCTCACGCTGCCATCAGATTTCAGCCCTCAGGACCCTACCAACGCTAGCGTAAATTCGATCCCCAATGTTTGGGGTGAATTGGGCGCTATAGATCATCTGATGTGTAAGTTTGCCATTATATATTTTAGCTTCGTTAACAAATAACTATACTATAGCCAATAGGTTGGAAATAGACAGTTTATTACGCAAGAGCTATCCACGTCCACCTTTATTTCGCCGGCATGCCAAAACCTTTTATCAGATGACCATTTCGAAAATATTATTTCTTATATTCATGGTATAGAAGGTTATTAATACAAACAACAAAAGAGGGAGAAAGATATAATTGTCTCTTTAGCCGTATTTGCAAGGTGTTGGAACAAATTCAACCACAACCTAAGCATTTTTGAATACTAAAATATTAATCCCGAGTTCAATTCCCGACCCGGCTAAAAAATGTAGGTCTGATAAACTAACAGACAGTGGGTCGTATCTGTAGATGTCCTAGTCTTTAAGTTATTATAATTTTATGAATAAAAAAGTGACCCGAGCATTAGTCTGGAAAACAGTAACAGATTTAAATTAAATCATAATGTTCAATAAACAAATGTTTTATTTAATTCTAAAACAAAATTATTTCTCACAATAGAAAACACAATCATGACAATTAAAAATCACCATTCTAACATTAATTGCTATTTTTACCCATTTGTGTTAAGACATATTTTCCCCTTAATACCTTAATTAATTAAATCATTTTTGCGATTTGCTGGTAGATATATGATTTTAAAAAGGGTGCAGGTTATATCTAGTGCTACAATCTGTTTTAAGTATATACTGTCATAATACTTAACACGGGAAATTATATTGTTACTTTAGCTGATTATTAAAAAGAGAGATAAATCCTATATATTGGTTTGCTGATCCAAGGGTCCCGGGTTCGATTCCCTGGCAGGTGTGAAAATGTAGGTTTAACCTTTGATAAATCAACTGCATTAGAATATATTTTGTACATGCTAAATTTACGCTTTGCTGCCTAATTATATAGTTTTAAAACGGGGCTAGCTTAGAGCTAAGGTTACAATCTTTTTTAAGTATATACTATTATAATAAACAACCGGGGAAATTATATTGTTGCTTCAGCCGATTATTAAAAAGAGAGAAACCCCTGTATATTTGTTTTGTTGATCCATGGGTCCTGGGCTCGATTCCCTGGCAGGTTGTGAAAATGAAGTTTCAACCTTTCATAGTGATAAATTAACTGCCTTGGACTGTATTTGGTACATGTTGTAGGGTTCAAATGTATTTATTACACACACATTGAGAATGTTTGTATCAGTTAAAGCAATTATGTTTAGGAAAAATTGTAACATATTATATTAATCCCAAAAGTAGATTGAAATTGAAAAGTATTATATATTTTGTGTCAATTTAAAGAAAAATACGCGGTTGTATACAGAAAATGTTTTTGGAACAATTTTATTTAAATTGTTTACTTTGATACGTGATTTTGTGTTATAGTTCAAATGGAAGGTGGGAAAAGTAAATCCATCCTCCCAAGCCGCCAGCTGTGAGACCCCTTCACCCCACCACAGGAGCACCGCCGCCAAGACAAGGAGATGTTGTTCGAGCCCTGGCCGCGGTGAGGCAGATGAGGTCCGCAGTCTTCCTGCAACCCATGGCAGTGGTGAGAGCGGGACCATCTTTGGCGCCTCAATCGGGAATTAGTGGCACGTTAAACCAGGTTGGTGGAGCTTTGTCCCAAGGTGTTCCTCTTCGAATCATCGAAAAGAGAATTAAACAATTAAGGCATTTCTTTTATACTGGTAGAGAAATAACCGCACATCTTTGTGCTCCAGCAAGCAATCGTGACGCATTAAGCTGGCTTGAAAAAATTACTAATTTGCTTAATCCTCTGCAGGACCATGGTGTCTCCGCCGATGATCATATCGGCTAATTTTTGAACAGAACGGAATTTACTCTATTCGTCTCTTTTAGAAGGGCAGTTCAGTTAGACGCTCGATCCGTGCTTGATAACGTAAGTCGGGTGTTGCAAAGTAATAGTTGTTCTTAAGTACGGCACACATATGCGTTAAACTCAGTAATTTTAAGGAGCCTCGTTATAGTGTACTTCATTGTGATAAGCTATCTCCTGCTATCAAATATAGTCGTAAAAACAAAGGGATCATTACGATTCAAAATGGTGACGATACACTTTGTATTGTCCGTGCATTGGCTGTCGCCAAGGCTGTGACTGACGTTTAAAGAGAACCAGGATGCATGGATGTGAACACATTTAAACAAATCAAAATGAGCCGTCTTATGAAAAATCTCAAAGCAGAGGAACTAGGCCGTGATGGCCGTGTGAATCTTGTGAGAGGTGGTGGGCTAACTGAGCTGAAACAATTTCTAACATACCTCTCCGAATACAAAATCACAGTGTTCAGGGAATGTTGGGGGAGGCAGGTCCTAATTAAGGTGTCTACCCCTCTCTAACATTCCTTTAAGGGCTACTATGATTTTTATTTTCACGACGATAAGCAAAACCATTTTGATGTCATAACATCACTGACAGAAACGTTTAAGTGCTCGTACTTAAGCTGCGAGTGCCGTATACCATTCAGTAATAATAATGCGTACAAATACGAATCCACGTGCAAAAAGTGTCACACTAAGGTGGTTTCCAGCGGAGATCCAACTGTGGTTTGTAAAGACTGTGGGCGTTGGTTCACAAAACATAATTTTTTATAACCATAAACGTCACGGTTTTTTAAGAGTTCGCATGCCAATCTGTGATGCCATAAAGGTTTATGAGGTATGTTGACAATGTTACAGTTTGGAAAGCTTAAATTATTCTCACAGGTGTTATAGAACTTTTTGTAGAGTCAGAGGGACATATCACGCTTTTGGGCATTTTTTTCTATATGAAGCAGGCCCCATCCAAACCATCATTGGAAAAGAGTAGTTTCGTGTTTGTATTCTATGTTTTTGAATACAGAGAAGAAACGCTTCTTCAAGGTGCGGTCAACACGCACTTGCACGAACATAATTACTTTTTCGTACTGACGTGTTGCAAGGCCTACTTTCATATCGATGTAAATAACCATCATTGCACCAAATGCGGGTGCTATAGGACTCGAATATTCAAGAGTGATACCACAATGGCCCAATTTTTCGAATTTATAGAGCAAATTATAGCAAAGATATTTAAGGATATCACCCTCCTAGGCAATATTGCTAAAGGCTATGATGTGTATTTTACTTTAAAATATATGATGGAGTTAAAAAATTGACTACAGAGCTCATAATGAACGTTGGGAAAATCATGTCCATGCGTTACGGCCCGCACCAATTTGTTGACTCATTGACATTTCTCCCGATGTCGCTGTCCAAGATGCCCATGATATTCGGCTCGGGTGAGTCTTTCTTCAAGGGACATTTCCACATTTTTTTTCAATAAAAAATAAAACGCGGGTTATTGGGGTCCCTTGCCACGAAAGGAGGACTACGGAATCAGTGAGATGTCGGTTGAGGGAAAGGAGCACTTTGAGAAGTGGTATGACGCGTTGGTCAAAGAAAATTATGTATTTGATTTTAACCGCAAAGAGGAACTGAATTGCGTTAAAGATGAAGAGATCCTACAGAAAGCCTGCCTAAAGTTAAGAGACATAACTATGGCATAAGCAAAGGTGGATCCTTTCAAAGCGACTTGTACGATCACTGGAGAAGTCATGTTGGTTTACCTCCAAATTCATCTTAAGGCGAATACCATCAGTATCATCCCTAACGGTAGCAACCGGTGCGCAAACCAACAGTTACAAGTCGCCGTACAATGGCTCTGCTGGTAGGCACATAGGCGTCGTGTCTCTATCCTTCATGCGGGTAACGGACGTAAGGAATATCGGTTAGGGTGACGTGTATACGGCATTGGTAAAGCTGGATATACCACCATCGTCTTTTAGTTCTGAGTCTGTTATGTGCACGGGTGAACTATCTGTTATCCTGACAGTACCACCCCTATCAAAAACAGCTGCCACGAGACTATGGGGACTCGCTATGAAGCGACCATGGCTTGTGTTGAAAAGTTTAAGAATTCCGGCTACACGGTCGTAGAGATGCGTTAGTGTATTATTAATGGAATGAAACGCACAGACAAGTGCTTAAAACAATTTGTACTATAGCACGAGGTGTACAGCAAGAAGCCCCTCAGTCCCAAGGATGCATTCTTTGGCGGGCATACATATTGTATCAAGCTCTACTACGAAGCAAACCTTTCTTGTGGAAAGAAGATAAAGTACTTGGTTGTGTGTTAACTGTATCCTTACGATTGCAAGTACAAAAAAGATTTCATCGGCCACCCCAAAATTCACTTTGAACCAAATTATCCGTCTATAGATCAAGTATAAGGCAAAGCCAAGGTTACCGTGATGCCTCCACGGGATTTATTCATGCCCACATTGCTTATATGGATGCACGATAAGTTAATGTTCATCTTGTGCAGGAAATGCGGGAAAGAGAAAAACCAAGGCACGTGTCAACACAAAGAAAAAATAAATCATTGGTTAACAGACGTATGGGTTATTAACAAGATACAAACAAATGTTGAGAAAGGCTACACCGTTGAAGGAGTACACGAAGTGTGGTAGTACAATGTATCTGTTTACGATCGTTAGACACGTTCCGATGTATTGTTTCATGAATACATTGATACTTTTTTGAAAATTAAACAAGAAGCCAGCGGATGACTAGAATGGTGTAACTCACAAGATGAGAAGTTAGCTTCATTCAAAATTATGAGGAAAGGGAAGGGGTGAAACTCGATTTCAGCTCTGTTAGCAAAGACCCCAGTCTCCGCACTTTGGATAAAATCTTTTTAAATTCGCTATGTGGAAGGTTTTGCCCAAGACCCAATTTACCACACGTAGTCGTTGTCAAAGACTATCAGGGCATCCACAATTACCTGACGGATCCACACATCACTGTGGACTGCGTCATTGATGTTAATGATGAATTCATGTTTCTCAATTACAAGGATGCGCGTGACGCGTTGCGCCCTAACCCTAACACAAGTGTGGTGGTGGCATGCTACACGACTGCTATGGCTAGGTGGCACTAATAAAGCATCCTTGAAAAATTGGGGGACCACGTTTTGTGTCAAGATAGAGATAGCGTTCTATTCACGGAATGCCCCAAAGATTGGAGTCCACCGACTGGAGAAAGTTTAGGTGACTTCACTGACGAACTTCAAAATTACGGTCTGGGAAGCTAAATTAGTGCCTTTGTATCTGGCGGTCCTAAGAATTACGTGTACCGAGTTTGTGTTGGTGGGTATCCTGCCAGAACAAAAACGGTGTGCAAGGTTCGCGGCATCACCATAAGCTATGGCAACCAGAATGACGTTCATTTTTACGTTTTGAAGGCTATGTTCACCGAACAGGCCATGTAACTATACGTACAGATACCGCACAAAATTGTAAGAAAAGGCCTTGCGACTGTATGTACCGTATCGCAGAATAAAGTCTACCGGCCCGTCTGCACCAACAGGTGTATAAACCGATGATTATAATACGTTGCCGTTTGGGTATCAGAGTCCTTCCAAGCGTGTTCACCTCGACTAAAAGTTGATCATTTAGACGGGCTGAATAGTCATCTTTTTTTCTATCCTCTAGACAGTTCCACTGACATACAATTTTTCAAAGATTTGAGATATTTTTTCATATGTTTTCTGCGTGAAAACCAGAATATATTTTTACTTATTTATTTTATTCACCTGGGATACTTTTTTTAAAATTTCTTATCCACTAGTACAACCCTCCACCTACCTGATTATTTCTAGTAAAGATAAATAATGGTTTGTATATATTTTAATCATAGTAAATTTCATTTTTCATGTACATATTTTATATTTAAACCATCTGACTGTGGATAAGTATTAAAATACTTTTAAAGTGGACTTTTTACACTAGTAATGAGGCCAATATTTCCACTACGAGCTCAAGAAATTGATTATTGTTTCCTCTACACCTAAACATGTATAATTTACTTCAAGGTGTAAGATTATAACTATAATTTTTTGTAAATAAATATTCCAAGTATACTTTTCATTGCGTTAGCCAAATTTCTCAAATTTTTATTTGTGTGTAAATAAATATTACAAGTATATTATTATTATTATGATTAATACTATTATTATTACTATTATTATTATTATTATTATTATTAGCACCGCGTCTTACTATCCATTCGGGTTATACGCACTTATGCTAGTGTGTAATGGTAGGGTGATTGTGAGATGAAACGGAGGACCTACAGTTTTACGTGGAATCCGAACCAAGGTGGAGGCCTGGTATTTCCCACATTCACAAGCTGTGAATAATACAGGTCTTGTCAGAGGTGAATGAAGTGTTTGGTAATCAGATAAATTTGTGCTGGGATCTAGGATTGAACCCTGGACCCCAGAATATATATCCGACCTCTTACCCCTATACCACCAGGTCACCTTTACATATATACTTTTAATGGTATGAGATATAATTATATAAACTTTTATTTGTGTGTAAATAAATATTCCAACTATATTTTTGATGGTGCGAGATATATTTGTATAAACTTTGATTTGGTTAAATAAATATTTCAAGTATATTTTTCATGCTGATAGATATATTTGTATAAACTTTTATTTGTGTAAACAAATATTCTAAGTATACTTTGCATGGTGTGATATGTATTTGTAAAACATCATTGTGTAAATAAATTTTCCAAGAATACTTCATTTGGTGCATGCTATATTTGTAAAAAAAATATTTGTGTAAATAAATATTCCAAGTTTACTTTTAATGGTGTGAACAATATTTTTAAAACTTTGATTTGTGTAAATAAATATTCCAAGTATACTTTTAATGGCGTGAACTTTATTATAAAACTTTGATTTATGTAAGTAAATATTCCAAGTATACTTTTCACGGTGTGAGATATATTTATAAATAAGTATTCATCGTATACTTTTCATGATGTGAGATATTTTTTTTGTGAATAAATATTATAAAAGCTGTTATGTTTGTGTTTTAATGTCTACACCCCTCTTCCTATTCTATAAATACAAGTTCACTTACCTTATAAACTAAGTCTCAATTATTATGGACAAGTTGAAACATCAATTTTCAGCCATCACCAGCGACCCTTCCGGCTGTGGAAAGTCACATTCTATATCCGGCTTTTTCCGTCATTTGTACACAATGTGTGAGGTTAAATTTGATAAAATCCCATCGTATTATGCTTTATGGCAACCGGGATTCGAACAAGACGTGTCAAGTTCTCGTGTCATATTCTGTAAGGGTTTACCGGAAATGAATGACCTCTGTAATAATTCTCTACGGCTGATTATCCTGGATGACCTGATGCATGAAGCCAACGACGTGGTCGTCGATCTTTTCACCAAAGGATACCACCATTAAAATATTAGCCCCATGTACCTTACACAAAATATATTCCACCAGGGCAAAAGCCAGAGAGACGTTTCCTTAAATGCACATTATATAGTGCTTTTGAAAAATTCCAGGGATAAAGCTCAGATTCAACACTGCACGATAAGTCTGTCATGAAGACCCTCGTGTTTTACAAGAGGCTTACGCTGATGCTACAAGTACTCCCCACGGGTATATATTGTTAGATTTCAAACAAGGTACACCCGAATGGATCAGATATAAGACCCGTACAAATCTCGGTTGCTGCGTGTAACTACCACGCTAAAATATATAAAAACACCGACAATTCCCGATTACAAATCATTTCTTAACCCTGAGTCCCAAAGTGTTAAAGCAAGGCACTATGCTACGTGCGATGCATCGCATGAAACTGCAGCAACGTGTCGCCTTGTTGAATACGGCCGACAATGACTGATTGACCTTTTAAGTAAGTGTACCTACAACATCTTAAAAGGGTGTGAGCCGTGGAAAAATGCTCAGAAGACAAAGTTACGTTCTCACAAGCAGTTGATGCACAAACTTATCAAACGAGGAGAGTGCTGAAAGAAGAAGAGACAATTACTCGTTCAGAAAGGAAGAGCATTCCTGCCCTTACTTTTAGCCCCTCTAACCAGTGGTGTTCTCGGTTCCTTATTCAACAAGTAGATAATGGAACACAAGAAAAATATGATAATTGTGTACCCCGAAACGTTACACCGTTACGAGCAAAACCAATAACAAGTGGCATCGCCCACAAATCTGGTGGTCTCCGACATGTACAAGGAAATGGGGGGAAAAATCCCCGCTTCAAAACTTGACAAGTCTAAAGGACATTATACCAACAAGTTCTACAGGGCTATCTGCACTTTAGTCGACACCCTCCACTGTCTGAAGATACCACCAACACAACCATCCCTGAAGTGTCTTTACGTCCCATCCTTGCTGTACTTAACACTGTACCAGTTCAGGCACGTTAGAAAGTTGAACTTTTATTAGAATATATTATTTCTCGAGGCAGTATTTATTGTGGCGAAACCAGGGAAGTGAGTATTTACGGTACGCCTCTACGTGAATCCAATATTTTGGATTTAGTAAAAGATCTGGTCAGAGCAAGTAGACATAGCAAGCCATTTCGGTAGAGAGTTTGTCACGGCGGCTCAATTAATATACGTTTCGAAAGAATTTATTGTAAATACAAAACGTTAGGCACCCATTAGAGATCCGACTTCCGTACCCCAACTACGTACACTGTCGCAACGCTCTAAGAAGAAGAAACTGAAAAGGGTGGACGAAAACAGGTGGCTGCCGTTCCGAGCTTGATGGCCCATTTAGCCTACATCTACTACGACCCTTCCCACCCCACAGGGTTTGCAGGGGCGGCGTTGCTCATAAAGATGTCCAATAAGGATCACGACAAAGTACAAGAATGGGTTCGTGCACAGGATGCTTATACCCTACACAAAATGGCGATAAAAATGTTTCCACACAATAAGTACGTGGCGTCAAACATTGACGATCTCTGGCAAGACGATCTCAATGGTATGCAAATTCTCGGAAAATACAATGACGGTGCAGTATACTTGCTCACCGTCATCGACGTGTTTAGCACGATAGCCTGGGTGAGGATACTTCCATCCAAGACGGGGAGCGTCGTGAGAGACGCCTTTCATTACATTTTCAAACAAAGTGGTCGAAAACCTCTAAGCTTACAGACTGACAAGGGGACAGGGCTCACGGAACTTCAAGTTCGGAAATTTCTCAATCAAGAAGGCGTGAATTACTACACCACTCATAATCCGGACGTGAAGGCAAGCATCGTGGAAAGATCCAATAGAACTCTGAAAGGGCGCATGTTACGCTACTTTACCCAAAATTACACGTTTCGGTATGTGGACGTCCTTCAAGATCTCGTCGACGCTTACAATGGCGAATAAAATAAAGTATCAAGATGGCACCTACTGACGTTTCAGAAACCAATGTTCTTCAAGTAAGAGATAATCTGTACGGAAAACGGCGTCCAAACTCGAATAGTAAGCCATAAATGAAAGTTGGTGGCACGTTGCGTATTATAAAATCCAAAATACTGTTTTAAAAGGATTACGAAAGCAATTAGACGAAGAATTTTTCAAAGTCAGCAGTGTCGTGTTGCAACAAAACGTCGTCTAAAGGCTGACCGATCTTGATGGTGAGGAGGTAGAGAGATCATTTTACGAACCCGATTTTGCAACGCGTAAGTCTTCCCGAAACATTAATGGTTAATAAAATACTACGTTTGAAAGTTATAGATGGCAGAAAGAAGGTATACGTGAAGTGGAAAGGTTACACCGCCAAGTTTAATTCTTGGATTCCTGCCAGCTACGTCAGAGCCATACCATGAAGGATCAGTTTTACATCACTTTGTTGAGCGAAAGCTCTATGGGATATTTCCCTAAAAATATCCTCGAGAATTTCCCCACGCAACTACCCTATCTCCTTACACTCTAAGGCCAGTGGGAACTCGCTCTCCCCGAATTCCCATATCCGTGTTCTTTCACCACCATACCCGAGGGCCAAAATATTGTATGGTATAACTAGGTGGAGTCTAAAGCCACGGAACAAATATTCAAGGATCACGCCTCTTCTGGAAACTACAGCACTATCTATGAATTTATCAAAGCCCTCAACGAAGTTGAGGCGTTTAAAGGGGATTCCGTAGTTGTATTCAAGTAAATAAACCCCAACAAAAAAGTGAACGTTGTTTCTTCTTCACCAAATATACAGCTGCTGACTCTATAAATTCAACTCAGTCTACAGCTTGGTTTCGTTGTTAAGACTAATCTGATCAAAGTATCAAAGTCACCGTACGCCACCAACATTCTACTATGCTTGCCCTTGCAAATGTACATTTACACGGATATCGTTGATCCTCAACCTGTGGGTGATATAGTGGCACCACTTTTACGTATCGTTGGTATCAACACCATAAAATATCTCTATGGCATACATAAGCCAATTAGCTAAGATCCATTGCACTACGTGCTCGTACTTAGAAGGGAAATTTAAAGCCTGAAAATCAATATAAATACAGACACTGGTAAATCTGCACCAATCATGTTTGGAAAAGTGTTAGTTAAACTTCATTTTCGACGCTGCTCAACATAAACTGTCCCTGCCAAAGAGACTACATCAACCAGTCTGGAACAGGAATATCTTCGATCTACCACTGTGTTCTCTATCAAAGAAGGCACGAGATAGGAAGTTTTTTCAGTGGCCTTTTCAAGAGCATCGTACCATTGCTGAGAAACGGCGTTAAACCCATTGAAAAAAGGCTCTTCATACGGGTATCTACAATTTCTTCGACATCGCCAATAAGTGTCGTCCTTTCAAAGAGGCTTTATGGTGGCGTGTCGGCGAGGCTGGAACAAACCTGAAACGCAAGGTGGAGCACAATCTCAACACACTGATGACCAGTTCAAGCTGTAAAGGGCGTCGTAAGGAGCACCACCGTCAGTCTTCAACCGGTTTCTGACGTAAAAAGGTCAATAAAGAAACTGTAGATATTTTCAGCCGAAATTTAATTTCTACACCCCGATTCCTGCGAGTGTGCTAGCAGTGAATTCGATCTTTTCCGTCCCACCAACGCAAACCAGTCTTGAAAGTGGAAAATGGCTCCAGTTTAAACCTGTTTCTTCCATCACCGATGATTCACCAATTGAATTTACCGTTACTGGACAAGGCGAGTTGTATATCGCTCTTTCACAAACTATGCTCTATCTCAGAGTGTCCATCATGAAACCCGACGGTGGTGCTTTCACTGAGTTGGATCAAAACGTTCCCACCGACAATTAGTTGCAATCAATATTCACACGTGTGGATGTATTTTTAAACCAAAAACAAGTCTCCCCACCCAGCAACACTTATGCTTATAGATCATACATTGAGACGTTGCTCAATTACAACAGTGATGCCTAATGAACAACTTTGACTTTCGGCCTGTGGTTCGCAGACAGCCCCGGAACCCTTGAGGA
Source organism: Timema californicum (assembly GCA_902141385.1). Lineage (NCBI taxonomy): Eukaryota > Metazoa > Arthropoda > Insecta > Phasmatodea > Timematidae > Timema > Timema californicum. Next base: position 4,897 of record CABFOW010006425.1, on the reverse strand, counting down.
GGCTGACACCGGCAACAAGGGATTTGAAGCCCGTTGCTGTCTCACCGCTAAAAGTAAGACTGTGGAGCTTTTCGGGTATCTACACCGTGACGTGTTTAACCAAGAGAAATATCTTTTAGACGGCATAAAACTCAGAGTTAAGTTGGTCCGTTCCAGAAACGGGTTTAGTCTTATAGCCTTCCCTGAACTTCCTCACTTTAAGGTTCACATCTCTGAAGCTGGCCTTATAGTGCACGTGTTAAAGAAAACCTTCTATATTATTTACACATGCCAAGGAATTAAACGTCAGTTCCACAAAGTATCCCATCACCCACGTGGAAGTAAAAACATTCACTATTCCTACGGGTGTGCAAGGGAAATCACTTGACAACGTATTCACTGGACAGTTACCCAAATGATGCATCGTGGGATTTGTATCAAACGCTGCGTTAAATGGAGACGCCACCCCATTTAAATTCAAAAATTACGTCATGAACCACTTATCACTGTACGTTTACGGGGAACAATTGCCGTCGCCACCGCTACAGCCCGATTTTTTATACGGTAACAATGTCGTGTCCTACCACACAATATTTTTGGAAACGGGTATCCATTTCATGAACTAAGGTAGCGACACCACATGGTAAGACTTCCCTAAGGAATATATCCTCGTGGCTTTCGATCTAACACCTAATCTGTCGACCCCCATGGCATCGCATTGGAATTTGACATGGCATGGCTCTCTAAGCATCGAAATGAGCTTCACCTGAGCTCTCACCGAAACCATCAACTGTATCGTATACGGGGAGTTTGCCAACATCATCACTATCGACAAAGACAGAAACGTTCTAATAAATTATGTGAGTTAATATAAACGTCTTCCCGCCCCTTAAACCCCTTATAAAAATCATGGACGTCATTGTGGATGTACACAGCTTCATCGACGACAGCAAACAGTTTATCGTCAGGGAACTGAGTGTTTTATTTGTGTGTGCTACATTACTTAAGCTTTGGGTGATAAAGCTCCCATACGCTCTCGAGGAACTTTCAGCCGCCACTAAAAAGCTATCCGACTATATCGTCTACAAACTGCGCGGTATTTCCTGGGATAGCAGTGATGTGGATTACAGCCTGCTCGAATCCCTCATCTCCCGTGGCAAAACGCGTGCTGAAACCATCTACGTCAAGGGGACAGAAAAGAAAAAGTTTCTAGTCAAATACACGCCTACACCCGTCATAGATCTGAACGACAGAGGTTGTTTGTCTTTTAAAGCTCTTTAATTGGGCGTCACCATGTGCATGGCACATAGCTCTATATGAAATTTCTGTTGGGTCTCCATTTTTTTGAGGACTTCGAGATTGGATGATTTAAGATGGACACACACACCATCAGACGTGCACTGAAAACAAACCCGTGGTTCCATTCTGTACGGTCTGGTGTTTTCCCTACCCACAAAAATAGTTTGACCTGCCACTATCGTCATCAACACGGATCCACACACCAAGACTGGGACGCATTGGGTCGCCATTTTTATCGACAATAACAGCGTGGGAGAATATTTTTAAAGTTATTATTTTCCTTCCCGTGTAAAGTCACATCTGGCATTTATACGAAAAAACAATTCCCGCACGTCTCATAGCACGCTACAGCTTTAAAGCGTCGCCTCAGTCGTTTGCGGCCATTATTGTCTCATGTACCTTCTCTATCGCACCCAGAACATTCTGATGAAAACTTTCTTAAACCTATTCTCACCCACCAATCACACAGGCAACGAATCTAAGGGGGTGAGATATTACAACACATTTTTAAAGATTGTAGTGTCCTGCCATCCTTCAAGAGTCTGCGTCCAATCAGCGTGCGCTTATAAAAAAGGGCATCATGATGGCGTGACGGCCATTACCATGACACTCGTTGAAGCGAACAAACATCATAGAAGGTCAAGACGTTTGCAACCGCAAAGCAAATCCAGTGAAGCCGCTCGCCATCACCAGTATTTTCAACACTTTGTTCCCGCTTGACGAAGTCGACAACAGTGAGTCATTTTTGGCATGAGCGTCAAGAAAATCTTTACGCCCTATGTCCAGCTAGAAAAATGTGGAGTGAAATGTGTGGTGTTCAACCGTACATAGTGACAAGAACTTGGCAGCTACAAGTCCGTCATATCAAAGTTTTTCAGCAACACTCAACATCCCCAGAAGATTAGTCTGACTAATCACCAAATCTCTCTGAGACGCATATGCGGTACTCGTATGGTCATCATCAGCGAGAAACAATACTCTTGAATCAAACGGCTCACCTATCTAGCAACGAGCTGGGCACGTCTTTGTGAAATGTGGGACCTCATCGACGTCACCATTGACCGTCGGGATATGTGGTTCACACCCATCGCACGCTATTGCAACGATTTGATCGACACACTCGTCATGGGTGTATGCGACACGCTAACAGAATCAGCGAATGTCATCGATCCCGAACAGCCTACGGTGGAAATGTACATCATAAATCTGTATCTTATCAGTGATACCTACAATACACGTCAAGTCGTCGGTTTGGACTATTGCATGCTGGATTGTGAACTAAAAACAATTTTACCAAATCATCTAAGATACACTGTAGAAAAACGTATGAACGAATATATGCTGCATTCCTGAAAATGTGTATAGTAAGTAATATGTATAAAATCTGTGAAACATTTAGTATATATCTGTAAAACCTCTAATGTTTAGTAAATATATATATATATGTTTTGTAGTATCGTGTTTTATTCACGCAAATCCTTTCTGTCCCCCTTAAATGTAGATATGAGTCTCAATTTGTTGAGCCGTCAAACTGTCACCAATTATGAACGGGTTCAATGACCTCTTGTACTAGCTCACGGTTTCAAGGTCACAAAATATTCTTGTCCCGACTTTTCTTGTCGACCCGCCAAACTGTCGCCAGGTATTAGTCAGCGGGAAAAAACCTATTACCACATAAGGGGTTGCGACTCCTGAATAACCCATTACCAAATAAGGGTGGGGTAGGGGGTTGCGGCACATACCTCTAAGAAGGGGGCATTGAGGGCGAAGTGAAAGGGGTCTCAGGGTAGGGGAACCATCTTTCACACTATTCGTCACGCTGCTGTCATGAGAGCTTCATACTTCGTGTTCCCTCCGATGACGAGGGAGGAACGCCCAACGCCATGGACTGCACGCCAATATATAAATAAAAAATTCTATCACCCCATCCCAATCCTACCCCGACATAAATAATCAATTAGCACAAATAAAAAGGCAATGAGAAATACATATATAACCATTGAGCACACTTAATAAATCAATGAGCACAAATAAAAAACAAACGAGACAAGAATAAACATGTTTGTAACACTGGATCGGAGTCAGGAGGAGGGGGAGGGGGAAAACCAACAGGCAATCAGAGAGCGAGGGGCGTTGTCACGTGACCAAATTCAACCTATCCGACCGCTCTTTAAAGATGCCATACCATATACTCTAAAGTAACATTGAGCTGATATTATTTTTAAATAGGACACATATTCTTTTACTAGTAATATACATTTATACACAAATTATGGTTTCCATGCTTATGTAAACAAAGAATGATTGTACAGATGAGCCTCTGCTCACACAAAAGTAAAAGATGGAAAATTCTCAAGGAAAATTGTGTTTTAGTTTTAGGCCACTGTTTTTACTGGCATCCTGATACCCTAATATTTAAAATAAGTGTTCTTTTGTCAAAATCTGTTCAGTCATATTCTATTACTTTATATTAATGTAAACAGGCTTATCAAATCATAAATTTTAAGATATATTATGATATAGAGAGTGATAAGATGTGATAGTGAAAATGAGAGTGTGTGAGTGTTTGATTGTGTAAGTTTGGGAGTGAATGTGATAATGAGAATATGAGTGTGAGAAAGTGAGTGTAAGAGACTGAGGTTAAGTAATTGAGAGAGATCGAGTGAGTGTGAGCGAGGGATAGTTAGTGTATGTGTATGTGTTAGAGAAAGAAATATTGGGAGAAGAAAAAAAGATTTTGTATAGGACGTTTAAATATCGACCCTCCTCGAGCTAACGCGCTTGTCGTGTTGAGCTAGACTGCCGAGGACGGAGAGATTAAGGTTCGTTTCTAGTTCAGCTGAACTGGGGATGGTTTTTCCTAAGTGGTTTTACACACTCCCTCCACGCAAATGAGAATTCACTTCGTCTAAATTCAACCTTTCTTATTCCTAATCCATTAACATAATTAATACTTAATCGTATAATCCGAATGGTGAATAAGGTGTGGTGCTAAATAATATTAATTATAACTATATTTAAAATATCTGGAAGAAATAAACCCTGCTAGATCATACTTTTTTATGAAAAACTGGACTATATTTTTTTAATTTTGGTCATCATTGAGGGACTCTGTATAGTAAAAACCATAACAAAGTAAAATATGTATTTCCAAACAAACCCTGACAAATATATGTTTTATGTATGAAAAGCAAATTCATTTCAAGAAAATGAATTTTCTAAAAATCGGTACTAAGTATTAGAATTTATTTAAGAAATCCATCATTTAAACCAGAATAAAACTTGTGACCTCTGTTTTAATTTAACAGTTATCTATCTAGCTAATTTCATACTAAGTGTACTCCTTAATTATTTATTTTGAATAAAGAGCTTTTTGGCTGAAAATAACACTTTCCAAACATATTTCTTTCAAAATATTTTACGTGTCTTTACTATCCAACTGTGTTGAGCTCGACTGCTGAGGACGGGGAGATAGAGGTTCGAATCTTGGTCGGGTGAACTGGGGTGGTTTTTCCTAAATGATTTTCCACTCTCCCTCCACGAAAATGCGTGTTCACTTCTTCTAATTCAACCTTCCTAATTCCTAATCCATTAGCGTAATTAGTACTTAAAGCGTATA
>CABFOW010006424.1:0-32323 GCA_902141385.1 Timema californicum | reverse complement strand
AAATATCTTTAACAATTTTGATTTAAACATAGGCTACATTTTGGGTGTATTTAATATGACAATTAATACTGTTTATAGTTTAAACAAACTATCTGATTTTAAAAAATTGGGGAGGATGACCACAGTTTAAAACATACATAGGATCAAATATGAATGAGAAATTATTAAATGGCTTTGAACAAAATCTAACATTGTAATTAACTATGCTATTTATAATCATGACCCCCTATGAAAATGACATGGATCCGCCCCTATATATATATACACACATTCCTGGTATTAAAGTTATGGGTGGTTGGAAGGAATCTTATAATTAAAATACAAGTATTCCCAGACACATACTTTGAGCTTTCCAAACTTTTTAAAAATTTATCGATTAGTTTAAAAGCTATGAAGTACACCAGGGAGTACAATGGACACAAACATGGTATTCACAACAACTAAATTTAGTCTAAGATTTTAAGCCTAAAACTACGTACCTAAATAACTGTACAGTCGGGACAAATTATAACATAGTTACTAAATTATTTCTTGAGCCACCTGAAATGGAACCAAGACTTCTTTAGCCAGAAAACCTTAGCAAAGCGCCGCGATATTGATCTAGTAGGCAACCAACCTTACAGTTATGTATCCACAACTACATAGGAAACGTTTTAATATTATGTTATTTTGGCGGGAAGAGTATAATTAACTTATTTGACGGGAAAAAAATTAAAATTAATGTTGTAATATTGCTTATACATTATATAAATAATGTTTAGCAAATGTTAACTATTAAATTAACATTTAAAATAATAATATATTAAACAATAAATAATGTATATCGTGTGATGCATGATGTTAAATAAATGAATAAAAAAAATTGTTTAAGCGTACAGACATCTCAAAATTGTTTCTTTAAAAATTTACATTTGGGGAAATTAGAGTGTAACCAATATTTTCTAATGTTATTAAATTTTAATTCCTTATCTTTAAATTGACGGTTTTGCCTTTAGGTAAAAAATGCTCACCTCGTTCAAACCCAGAATAGAAACACTGATTTTCACCCAGCAATGATAACCCGTAGAACAGCTTCCTTCGGGTAGGAAGTAAAGTAAAGTGATCGGTCCCATGTCAAACGTGGCATGTTAAAGATCCCTGAAAGTATATTAAATATCTTCCTGGCAAAACTTTTGGGTGGACTCATTAGTGCATGTGATTTATTCCAAATATAGCGTTTGTATGACAGAAGCCAGTCAAAAGGATACAAGTACACGCAATGCTCTGGATATTAGGGAACACATTGAAACCAACTGTCAAGTTGCAGACTAATTATTTTTTAAACATTTTAATATATCCCTTTATCCTTATTTGCGTTGCGGAGTGTTAAAAGATATTTCAAGTAAATAATTTACTTAATACAAAAATATAGTAGGAACCCCGTGTACAATGATTCAGTATCCGTGGTTTAAGCTATCCAAGGTTTACCGCTACCCAATTTTATTAATTTTAAATCAAAGGAAGAAATTGTTTATAAGTTTCAAACCACGTGCCAGGTGAGAATCGGCCGTTCTATCAGCTGCACAAACGCACCTACTAATGGCATTGTACTATAATATCACCACCATCATCATCAGTGATCGTCGCAGCAAGAAGAATGGAGAATAGTAAGTACACGTTATTATTAATGTACTATATTTAATGTTGGTAATGTCCTTCTGTGAATAATTTATCAATTAAATTTTACTGTATTTATGATTGTTATATGAAAACCACGTTATACAACAGTTCAGTACTATCCGCAGTTTCACGTGGTAGATCTAGGAACTTATTACCCGTGGATATGGGAGCCCTACAATATATATATATATATATAATCTTTAATAGCTGATCAGGCTCCTCATTAACGCTAATTCAAATTTCATCGAGACTCACATAACCCTATCTTTAATTAGTATTGTTTTATGCTATACATAAATAAGTACTACTCACACATGGAGTAAATTGATTTAAACAATAAAGTAGCTACATGTTTCGGTGGCCACATGGTCTAAGGCATCACTCTCGTGTTAGACTAGGTTGACGATGACGGGGAGATTGGGGTTTGAATTTCGGTCAGGTGTACTGAGGTTGGTTTTTACTAAATATTTTCACTTTTCCTTCATGCAAATGCTGGTACACCCCTCTAAATTACACCCTACTCATCTCTAATTAGTACATGTGAAAATAGCCTGAACGCCAATCTAAAAAACTAGCGTACCTTATCTTAAATGGTTGACCCAACTATAATTTTGAGAATTTCTTTTAATAAAAATCAATTATTAATAATAGTAATTTGTTGTTCTCAGCCAGCCTTAACATAGGTTTAATTTTATCAGAACTTATCAGGAAGGAGTGTTAAGCGCGCAACACAAACTCCTAAGAGGGGGACAGAAGATTAACATTTTCCTGTTGTTGGAATTCGCTAATGTTACAGAATTTAGTTTATATAAAGATAAATTAATATGTTCAACAGAAAACAAAATATAACAGTAGTTGTCTTGAGGAGTCATCTTGAATACGACTAATTTTTACTCAGGTTTCATAGACGTTTTAATAAATCTTGAGCACTAAACGAGAACTCTTTGTAAAAAGGGACCTGGGTTCGATCACACCATCTAAAATTGATGAGTTATTTCACAGAAAATACCAATGTAGAGTAAAACAAAATGCAACAAATTACACGTATATGGATGACGGCGACAAGGGAATGTAATAAAACAAGAACAGTTAGAGCCTTTGCCAATAAGATGTGGGAATCATTTCAGTTTTAGATACGCTGATGTTTGGAATTCCGTTTTGTTTATTTTCCTTATATTTCTTTCAGTGGAGTTTTGAAAGTTGATTTTTACAAAAAGGTTAACCTTAATCATATGTTAGACATTAATAATATGCTTTCGTCTATAAATTGCTATGGCTAAACTGTTGATTATTTATGCATGATTTTCCCTGCGATGTTATTCAGACTACTATTTCGATTACATGGAGTAGAATGTTGGATTAAATATATAACATATTATCTTTGTTAATCACTCTTATAGCCTCATCTAAATGTCATAATATTTAAATTGAAAAATAATACTTGTACACGGGAATCGAACCCAGGACCTTTGGTATAGTACGCCAATGTTCTGACCACTTAACTATCCAGGAATCGGTCTCATGTTAAGATAATGCAGCCACTATCGACTCGGTAGTTGGGTTTTTGCTGCAAATAGAGCAATAGTAAAATGAGTCTTAAGTCTCCAACCAGTAGTTAATAATGTTATGGTAGAGGATGTTCCTTCACCTGCAGATAGAGCTCGCTAGCATCAACCACGCTCTGATGCATGAACTGACAAGTGACGACAATTCCCTTGAGCACCTCCTGGCTGACGTCAAGGTCAGGCATGTCGTCCAGAAACTGAAGAGCCACGTTCTGTGACAAAGAAAATACTCTTCTAAATCTTCGGACAAGGACTTTTACCAGGAAGTACACAATGTGGCGTTGCATTGACATAATTGGCTTTGTTTGTTTTTCATCTATTACCTTATTGTATGTGCCTGACTCTTTAAATATAGTTTGTTCTTATTACTAGTGTGAAATAGGCATACTTTTATGCTTCGGTGGCTACGTGGTCTAACTCATTACTCTTGCAGTAGACTATACTTCCGAAGACGGGGAGATTGAGGTTCTAATTTATGTCAGGTGTACTGATGGTGGTATTTACAAAATTGTTTTCCACTCTCCCTCTACGCAAATTTGGGTGTATTACCTATAAATTAAATCCACCTTATACCAAACCAGTTATTGTATTTAGTACATAAGCGTATAACCCTAACGGGTAGTAATATGCTAAAAAACACACAGGTTACAAATCATTGCAATTATGGCACTGTCCGTATGTAGGGGACAACAATTCAACTAACTTATAATAGTTGAGAAAAGTCACTTGTACTTGGGAATTGAATCCGGGCCCTTTTGCATAGCGTGCCAATGCTTTACTATTGAGATATCCATGATTCGTCTTATGCTCAAGGTCATTCATTCGCTCATATGTAGCTGACCATTTCCACAAGTCCATCACAGACTCAGCCTCAAACTATGAGTGAAGATAACCCTGAGAACTAAATGAATGCTGGATAGCTCATTGGTATAGAATAGGTGCTAAGCCAAATATCCCGGGTTTGATTACCGTGTCCAGGTGTAGTTTTTCAACTAATTTAAGTAAAGTATTAAATTAATACACAATCAGTTTCAAACTAATACAGTTATATACACGTTGAATAGTCTTTCAGTCACTTATGTTGTTTAATCTAGTCTTTAAACATAAGGCAAAGTGAAAAAAACCTCTTATAATTCGAGGTTTACCAACTATAAAGGACTACCTTGGGTGATATCCAATTAGGTCGGAAGGGAATACAGAAATTGGGTTATTTTGGCGATACCTCTTGAATTTGCACTGTTTCCTCGTTTAGAAGTACTTTTAATGTATTTTACGAACTATCTACCACAAAAAATAACAATAATGTTATTTTTCCTGCCCATTTACACACTATACGAATTTAATCTATGATGACACTTTTATCACTAGCAAACGGAACCATTACCTCCCGCCTACCCTTTACAAAACTAAAAAAGGGTATGAAAATCAAGAGGGGCTAGTAATGAAAGTGTTCGGAAACTCCCGAAGAACATATTAATAAATATCCTTAACAAAATTAAAACTATATACAATAAAAATAACCTTAACCAAATATACACTGAACACTGAAAAATAAACTAAAATTCTCATGACAACATATTGCCGGGGCCTCCTCGTTATCGAGATATGAAAACATTACAGGGTAGTATTGCGAATGCATCATTCGGTGTACCGGAGACATGGAACGTAACATTCAGCTAAATTCTGTGTTTGAAAGTGGCCTCAAAAATGGTTTACCAATACACCAAGGAGGAATTGCAGCATGTTTTCCTCTCCAATTGTCTAACTAATCCGAGGATATTTGTGGCACTGAATCGTCGCATGAGGGATAGTGGTTACTTTACACTTGTGATTGTCAACACTAGTAGGCCACCACGTTGCAGGACCATTAAAGTGGAAGAGGAAATTGTGATTTCCATGGAACGCTAACCAATCTCAAGTACACTTCATTTAGCAGCACATCACAGACGCCCATGTGGAGAACAGTACATGGCCAATTACTGTACCCCTTCCATTTTAAACATGTGCACTGAGTCAAACCCAGGTCTCGATTTTGGAGGCCGTAGGAATTCTGTGAGTAGCTTCTGCACCACCACACCACAGATCCACAAGTCCTAAGAAGCGTACTGGCAATAGATGAAGCATTATTTAATAGAAACTGCAGTGACAATCTCCGTAGCTATCACATTTGAGCTGACACAGATACCGTCCTGAAGGTGCTTTCACAACATAATTTTCCGTCAACGCTTAGGAGGGTGTTGTGGGTGATATTCACCACACCACAGATCCACAAGTCCTAAGAAGCGTACTGGCAATATATGAAGCATTATTTAATAGAAACTGCAGTGACAATCTCCGTAGCTATCACATTTGAGCTGACACAGATACCGTCTTGGAGATGCTTTCACAATATCATTTTCCGTCAACGCTTAGGAGGGTGTTGTGGGTGATATTCTTCTTGGACCGTATGGAATACCTGCATGACTATGAGGTGAGAACTACTTACACTTTCTAAAGACCCCCTCAACTACTGGAGGAAGTTCCGCTGGCAGCTTGGCTGAACATGTAACTGATTCAGGATGGAGCCCCCACACATTAAGACCATTCAGTGAGACGCCATTTGGACGATTACTAACCCAGGTGATGGATTGGACACAATGGGCCCTTTGAATGCCTGGCGCGATCTCTAGGTATAACATCTTTCGACTTCTGGCTGTGGAGCCACACGAAGGGAATTGTGTACAAGGGAACATTTGTGGAATGCAATTATGGCTGTTAAAAATACTATCTGGGCTAAGCCACACATATTCTAGAGAACACGACAATCGTCGTGCTGGAGGACTGAACTTTGCTGTGAGTGCAATAGTGGACTCTTAGAACATCTCCAATGAACGTGTAATGTTCCACCAACCAGGCCAATAAAATAACTACGACATAACTGTAGTCTCTGTCTTACCTGTCCCTATCAGTATCTTGATAAAGAAGTGGTACCGGCAATATGTTCAGAGATTTATCTTATTTTTCATTGTATATCCCACTGCAACACTTTATTGTATACAATTATGAGTCACCCTATATTAATTTAAAGGGATTAAACGAATGTTTAATATTGACCTTTGTTAGCAGTTAAATGGATACTAGCTTGATAAATACACTGCACTGAATGACCAAATTATTATTTCAGGACAAAAACTATTATTTAACATATCAGCTAATAAATATAATAAGAGTTAAAGGTCTAACGTCAAAGTTGGCAATGACAATCATTGATTGAGTCAATTACTTTTAATACTAGACAATTGTTTGCGTGATTCGATATTCAACAGGAGAAGAATGGACAGATAAGTATACAACCTGGAGTTCTTCATGAGACGAACGGACATAGAAGAATAACCTGGATTTCTTAGTGATATTATTATTATTATTATTGGCATTTATAATATCAATATTACTATATTTGTATAATTTATATGATAATATTACATATTATTATGAATGTATTATATATTAAAATATTATCAGTATTGTAATATTTATTAAAAATAGTGTATTGTCATCACACACTTTATGCATATTATGTGTGTGGCCCTATGGATTCGTCAGGTTGTCCTTGGTTGAGAATCCGGGGAAGGTGATACTTTGTGGATTTATTATTGACGTTAGACTGGGATTTTAAGAGGTTTATCAATATTACTATAGCTATTACAAATGTGATGTTAAAAGTGAAGTTATAATTAAAGAAATTATATTAGGAAGCGTGTGACGAAACGTAGTGCTATGAGGTTTTCCCAATGGCCTGTACGACCCCTAGGTGGTCCAAACTAGGTTGTCAAACCGGGTTCCCTGGGTTCTAGTGGTAGCCACTAAACTGGTACTGTATGAACACGACGTCTTAGACCCCGTGGCCCTAAAACTGATAGCGTAACCCCTATTTTACGATGTTCTGTAGTCAGTCCAGAGGGGCTCAATACCTCTCATTTTAACCAGGCCACCAGCCTGATGTCTAGCTAAGGAATGCTAACACCACCTTTTGGGCCAGCTCCTTTAGTTTATTTGTTTATTGAATCATCATAGCAACCTCGTAACTTTCGTTTTGTCATTTGTAGCTCACAGCATATAATGTTTACACAAACACGCCGTCCTACAGAGGCCGTGCGATTACAATATTAATATTTATAATATGTCATTGTGTAAATATCATATGAGTGATTGTCTAGATATACTAAATTTCAGCCCATTCATTAGTTACTTTACCTTAAACATGTAACGCAAAGAGTATAAAATAGCATGTTCGTCCCCTTGTAGCTCAGAACTACGGCGATTTGAAATAATTGAATCACTATTTAGAGCTTACACCTTTTAAAATTGTGCAATAAAATTTTGATTTTAGATTGACCTTAATAAAGAGATTAATAATATAGTCTATATTAATTAGCAGTATTATACTAGATCAACCAAATGTACTCATAAATAAATTCTAACATAATTAATCTATTTGTGGAGTTAATATACTATCATATTTGCTACCCGTATCGATAAGCACGCAGAATGAATGTCAGAATTGGTTTTTCCGATTTATTGAAGACAGTAAGGTTCGGGCCTAAATCCCAGCTTGACGTCAAGTGGGTGATTTTCTTAGGTGGTTTTCAGCTAAACAAACTCGGCTACATTTCCACTCAAATATAGCTTCTTCATCTTCACCCAAATATTGCAATAAAATGTGGATAGTCTTGACGAGTANGACGTCAAGTGGGTGATTTTCTTAGGTGGTTTTCAGCTAAACAAACTCGGCTACATTTCCACTCAAATATAGCTTCTTCATCTTCACCCAAATATTGCAATAAAATGTGGATAGTCTTGACGAGTAGTAATATGAGTTGCAAACAATACATTTGTATGGTTGCTTCTATACTTATTCAAGCTGTCGAGTTGTCGGCACAGTGAGTGAATCAATTGAATGATTCATCATATTATATTTCTTTCTAGCACTTATTGGGGATGTGTATATTTAAAATTAGTAAGATACTGGATTGATAGTATTGAATAAAATTGAGTTTAATCTCGTTAGTTGCAAGGCATTGCTATTTTAAAAGTTTTATTATTTGTTATACAGTGTTGTACTGGATGTGGTTGTAATATAAGCTGATTAAAATACCCACAAAATTTGAATTACAAATTTGATATTTAATTTAAAAAAAGCTTAGTCTAATCACATTTTTGTAAAACTTTGATCCAACCTCACTACCTGAAATATTTATTTTTAATTTTTTGCTTATTGTTCACAAATTTTACATAATCAAATATAATTTTCCTGCTAAACTTCACAATTTTATTTATAAAGTTATTTTAAAGCAACAGGTGATTTTTTCTTAAAAATATATTTTTCTTCACCTGCAAAAAATACTACATAAAAGGCGTTAATTTTTTTCTTACCAATAATAGAACGATCTAACTTGAACAAACATTCACCCCCCCCCCACCTCCTCCCCCTCCCGTATTTTAAGACAAATGTATTATATTATAAGACTTATTCTTAAATGTAAACGGCTATGGTTAGCAATACACAAATTTGGGGTTGTGGGGTTGTCCTTGTGCATTTGAGAAGATTCGTACTCAATTTTTTTTAATGAAGTACAAATTTTTAGTACCAAACAATTATAGATCCCATTTGCCATAACAATAATCTAGCAAGAGATGTAAAAACGGTTAAAAGAAAGGCACTATTAAAAACACATAGTTTATTGTGAAAGATTTGATTTCCAAAAGTGACCAAAAATTAATAATTATTAGTTTTGAAGATAATATGGTTCGTCAAATGAATAAATAATAATATATCTTGTAGCTTTTACTATTTAACAGTTACCACCACTTTTAGGGCAATTAGACCATACATACAATATGCAATCTTCATCATTAACTTTTTCATGTTAAAATATAACAATCTTACCAATGTATGTGATTATCATACAATAAATATACTCTATATACTTATAAATGATCTCCACGGATAATTTTATAGTTAGTTTAACATTAACGCTCAAGACACCGGAAGTAATCTCCTATAATTGAGATACCTTAGTGTCCTTAATATTATTTGTCCATCGTGATGAAAGCATTCCCCTAGGTAAACTGATAGTTCCCGAAGTATCAGGAACAAGCCCAATGGGACAGTATAAGATTAATTTTCCAGAGAAATTCAGCATCCAATATTTTTATAGCATTGAAGTAAAGTTTACACAAGTTTCCTGTTTCCAATAATTCCAAGCACAACCGCTTTAAACGAAAGCCAAGGTGTGAGTTCAGTATCCTGTAGCCTCATCTCAAATACATCATCTTTCAGAAGTTACCTAGCTTGGATAACAATGAAAATTCCTTCTTAAATTTAGCATATGTTGTATTTGCAAAAACGTCTACATGATATGTGAAGCCACTTATTAGTTTATCTAAGACCTTAAATAAATGTTTCACTAAACCAAACTTTATATGTAAAAGGTAGAAGACAAACGTTTTCTGACCAACCACCATCCTCAGATTCGTTGTAAAGCTAATATAGAGCCTAGATAGAGCCCAGCTTCGGTCCTGGTCACCAAGTTTATAACTCACTTAGTACGAAGAATATGCACAGTTATTGATGCTAAAGATATACTTCCTCAATGCTTCTATAATAAATCTATCACACACCTAACATCATTTTCCATGGTGATTTTGTTTGATAACTTTACAAAAATATATATCATAATATAAAGATAGTAAGGATAGATGGAAGATGTTTACACTCAACCAGCACTAGTATTTGGAAATTCAAAAGGATCTTATTTGTTCTCTTATTTAAACTCACCTTTCTACGATGTTTATCTAAAACAAATATCTACCACTTTAACTGTTATTACCTTTCGGCCACATACTTCTAGCAAGTTTTTCTACAGAGGAATTCAACATGTAAATACAGTTATTTGCTATCCACCCGTATTAATTGTTGGACGGGTTCACACGATTATTTAGTCAGAATCTATTCCACATAACATACACTTGGTTAGTAACTTTTAATGGTTCCAAATTACTTTAAATAATTATCAATTTACAAAAATAGACTGAACAAATTATGTTAGGATATGATAACGTCTCTCTATTTAGCATACAGTGGGACATTTTGCCACCAGCTTGTATATAGTTTTTGGAGAGATCATTAGCAGAACTAACGAGCCATCCCTTCAATTGGAAATCTAGCAAACATTACTTTTGAGGATACATACGGTCTAAATAGGTACATCCAAACACTTTCTCTAGAGCAACGGTTCTCAAACTGTGGTACGCATACACCCAAAGGTACGCTGGTGACCTTCAGGGCTATGCGAGCAGCTCTCAAGGAAAAATTGCCAACATAACAAGAGAAAACATGACGGAGAACCAAACGTGGTAGTGAATTCTCTACGCAACTAGGGGATATTTTCCCCTTTGATTACCTCCCGTTTGACTTGTCATTTGGGAAAGTTTCACTGTGGGGGTAAAATAAACCTTTAGTCATGACCAAGAGGTACAATATAAAAAACGTTTGAAAACCACTGATATTAAGTATTTAGAACTTGAAAGTTCATTGGCACACTTACAAAAGTACGCCACCTATCCCTATCTTGAGTTGGTTCCATCCAGTCCACCTCACTACACCATATCTCTTTTATGTCTATTCTAATGTTATTCACCCATCAGCGTCTATATCTTCCCACGGTTCCTCTAAATAGCTGTTTAAAACTTTATATATTGGGGGATCATATGATGCATTCAATACATAAAATGATAGCCACCTAAAGCCATGGTTCACAATTAATTTTATTGAGGGATGTGAGCGTTCAGTTGTATTTGGAATTCACATGTAAGAAATAAAGCTGAATATTGAATTTACTTTTTGAAGAGGAATATTTTTAACTCCTAACATTACATAGAATGGGAGTGAGTATCTTTTTATGTCAACATACATTAGATTATCTATCAACCACTAAATATTAATGTTTCTTGTATAAATATAATGCCAGCCTGCTATTAAATACCCAGGGGGTTAGCTAATATGTATTATTATTATTATTATTATTACTTTATATGTTAGTGTTACCTGCAATGCACTATCTGGCCAAGCGCTGAACCAATCTATAGTGCAGCAGTTTACTAGAGCGGGAAACTGTCTCAGCCTGGCTCTGAACACTTCACCTATGGGACTAGACACAAGGAAATAAAAGTAATTACAGATCTGAAAATGGTTGTTAGGCAAATATAATGAGGCCAGGGAATTTTTCAAAGAACATGCAAAAGTCTGCCAAGAAAATTTGAAATGGGTGTGGGAATAGAAGAGCAAGTGATAAGATAATACAATTTTGCCATAACTTACACCCCAAAATAATATGTTAATATTTATCCTAATTTTTGCTATTATTGAAATAAAAATGTCTTTATCTCTGTGTGATTTAGTTTATGGAACTATATGATAAGTGAATACATTTGCCAGAAATTTGAATATTAGTCTATTTACATAATAATAATATCCCCGTTTTTTATGATACATTTGTAAAGATAATCAAGAATATGGTGAGTGAAAGTAAAATCAATCAAAAGGGTATTTTCATTAAAAACTATAGATAGCTTTGTTTAATAAGTTTGAAGCTGTTTGGCATGGGTTAGTGAATATTGTAGTTCAGAAATATTCTACAGCTTCATCAACTAATAATTTTTTGTCGACTTTGTCAGTGCAGAGAGAAGAGCTAAGGAGTCAAGCTAAAATGCTATTCTGTCATTTGTGAATGTTCCTTACTATAGGATCTGTGTTTGGATCTTCATGATGAATTTAAAATATTTAAGCAGTATTGTTTGGAGACCACTACTTTTAGTAACCATAAGAAACCACCATTTTAAGATTTATTTTATAAGAGAAAAATCTATGTCAATATAGAGTGTATTTTACCACCCCTAAAAAACTACATGGTGTGAGCCCACAAGTGAATTATACCGACCGATTGGCCACCATCATTAGCGATTAGAGTGCCAACATTTTGCAAATGGAGGGTGTCATGTGGTCAGTACAATGAGACCTCTAGCCCTTTATCTCAGTTTTATAAATCAGATCAGCTACTTCTTTATTCAAGTAGCTCCTCATTTGTTCTAACGAGGCTGAGTTTGACCTTGTTCCAGACCCACTGCTTCACAGATACACTTTGAAAGTACCGGCACCGGGGATCTTTCCGAAGACCTTGATACCTGTAGGCAGAATTTCTGACCACTTGACCCCTAAACGTTTGTAAAATTATTTCTGACATTCTTTTACCTATTTTACCCGAATACATACCTCATGGTGATGACAGTGTGCAGGTTAGATCGGACGATCTTCTGGTAGGCCGCAAACAGATTTGGCCTGGTTGTCGGAAGCCCTTGCTCAGTGACAGGAACTCTCATGGCCTGATATATCTTGTCCAGCTCATCAGGCTGGTAGATGTTCGGTACGTCTCCGGAGTTGAGAACACTATTCAGATCTTCAAGGAACGACTCCTTCTTGATCTGGTGTCAACAATAAAACCCAAAAAGGCTTTACCTAACTACAACTACAAAACTCTATTAATTGGGGCTCACACGTTACATTTTATACACCCATTATTGCTTACATCCTGTTGCCTGGGCCAGTTTTTTTTCAAGCCATGTATTTTCTACTACCGGCTTTCTAGGCCTATCGTAGCTTAATATGCCTTATAATCTAACTTAAGACTAGGACAGGTACGACATCCAGTCTTCGCCCGTTAATTCATTCCTATAAAAGGGTAAACCTATATTTCATCAATTATATATTTTTTGACCATGCCGGGAATCAAACCTGGGACTCTTACCTAGCTCACTAGACACGCTACAGACTGAGATAAACTGTCAGATACACGTTAAATTATCTATTGAAACTGTAATCTTTCAATTTAGTAGTATACTCGTGAACTGTATAAATTGAAAATATTGAAAATTTTAAACCTTAGAGAAGAAAATCAAGACGATACCATTTAAAACAAAAAAGGTATCAACATGTTTTGTTAATACAACTGTATGATGGGCTTTAAAATAAACTTTTGGTAAAAATGATTGTATATACACTTAGTATTTCTAAATTAGCAAATGATTGTTTCATTTATAGCTTTTTATTAGAAATTAAAAGAAAGTAAAATAAAAACAAAAATTAACGCAACATATTTTATTTTTATACAATTATGTTAAGTAATATCTTAATCAATAATCTATATGTTTAATATATATGTTGACTGGAAAAATGTTTTATTTAAAAAATTATTAAAATGCATCTAAAATTATGTTGAAGTCTTTGTTGGCTCTTAAGGTATAATGTATATATTTCAATCAATTTATTTTAATTTCACTAAAGGTTTTATAAACCCAAATATTTCAACAAATTCAGTGAAGCAATATACCAGCTAGTTAATTAGGAATAAAAGTTATTGCTCTGATAAACCTGGGTGTCTGAGAATAGGAAGACAGTCTCTTTGTTTTCGAGCCCTGCTTTGAGCATGAGGTTTTTGATGTCATCCCTCCATTCTACGGGTCCGTAAGCCTTGCTTAGCTCAATCTGGAAGCAGGTCAGGTCACCCATGTGCGCTGCTAGCCGGGTCAAACTGCGGCGACCTACAACAGTGAACCATTGCTCTCACCACCTACACTAGGCGAACGAGGGTGAACAAAGGATAGCCAACTCATTTTTTATCTTAATGTGTACATAGAAACGAACAACACCTAACGCTTTCGTCTGCCTTCGCCAAGGTTCGCTCACTCGTCGGTACATCAAAGGATGCTCGCTAGCTGGCTGTTGATAGGTTGCACGCAGTAGGGAACATCACCAGCAAACCGAGTAGAACATAGTTTTTATTTGTGGATGTGTAATGGAGTAATACTCTTGTATTACAGTTCATTGATTTATACCGCGAACATGAATGTCTCTGGAATCCGACACACAGTTATTATACGAGTAGATTTAAAAACTATGTTTTTATATTTATTTATCTTTACTTTCTGTCCTGAGGCCTAGACTGTAACTCAGGATTAAAAAACTAGACGTCTTGAATGAAATTAATGAACCATTGCATCTGTCCCACTACACCGTTCTCTACTTTTTAAAAATGAAGTCATACACCAAAGTTGTTTTTATTTTCTTCTCTTAGGCTGAACAGTTTTTTCACTGATTACTATTAATATGCACTAGTGATTATGATTAGCTCTTCATCAGATATAATTAGAAGTAGATCAAAGACAAAGCTTCAACTAGACAACCAACGAAATTGAGTGAAAATCCATAAAAACATTTGGTTTGCTTAATGTGGACGGCAAGGCAAGTTTTGAACCAAAATCCGAACAAATTCGACCGAATGCATTCTCTACCCTTCGTTCGCTCAAGTTCACGTAGTGTATACGTAGAATTTAAGATACTTTTCATCTGAAATGATATCAGCTCTGCTATGTACGCTACTAAGTCAGGTTGAGTCAACCTACAGTGGTGAAACATTGCTTTATAGTGCTTAAATAGCTACTCTTCTTCTGGATTTAAGTAATCTCAACTGTATTTACTTTTCAAAATTCGTATTTTCTCTAGAGTACTCTAAGCCGTATGTATAGTCTTTTCATTTAAATATCGTTTGCCATAGGAGTGGTACTAACAGACCACTAGAAGAAGAAAAACGTGACACCAAATCTAGTATAGTATATTGTGGAGAAGTTATGACTGCGGAGAGGAGGCGATAGCTGAACAAGTTGTCTGTGCATGTGGAAACACCCAACATATGACGAACCAGCAACAAGCCATACTGCACATCCTGCGTGACGGCGTGCTATGGAATCTCCTGGAAAAGGTCAAGTTGAAAATCTCGCTAAAGAAATGCGAGGACTACATTGACAGACTTAAATAATAAAAACCAAGACACAACAGAAGAAGAAGAAGAAAATATGTTAAGGATGACGTGGACAGCAGCACAGAGGAGGGTAGTGATTGGGAGGACTAACAACACGTAGATCGTAAGGCAGTGGCTCTAGCTAGTGTAGTTCTTATTTGTGACGTCATAGATTTATGAGGGCAGAGAAGGGAAATAGCTGTGGATGTTGGGTAAAAATTCAAGCAACCGAGCTACGACTTCTCTTGCCCAAAAGGTGACGACTAGAACCGAAGTCACTGCCCCTCTCTTCCCCTTTCACAACATAGTGGGATAGTATGGCATGAAAGGGGAAATTAATATTGTCAAGTTACTGACCCCATGCCTACAGATCTTTAAGTCCGGTACACACGACACAACTTCTTGTACATCAAGTTGTACAAGAAGTTGAAGCCTAAAGATGGAATCGTAGGAATACCAAAACTTGTACGAGATCTGCTTTGCACAACTTATTGTATACAATTTCAGGAACAGGACCTATAACAGCCATTTTTCTTGTACAACTTTTGAGTTGTAAGCACAAAAACTTCATCTGATAGACAGTTACTTAAAAAAAACGTGATTGTAAGAAAAACAGCAAAATTCTTGAAAATAAACAAATAATTATAATTGAAGTAGGCTATTCCCCAACTGTTTTAAAGGAAATATTTAAAAAAAACTTTTTATTTTCATAATGTTTATGAATGATTAAGAAACTATTTAGATTAAATACCAATATTTATAAAATCATTCAATCGTTAGTTTTCCATAACAAGGGAAAAAACGTCATTGTATGCAATCACAAACGCCACGTGAACAGTCAATGGCTAAAAGCTGTGTGCAACCCATGTGACCAAGATATTGTACAATTTCTTGAAATACATTTTGTACAAGATGTTGTGTCATGTGTACCGGGCTTTAGAGCTTTGTGTAGTTTATTGTAGCAGGTGCTTTTGTTTTTATGTATGTATAATTTAAAGCTAACAAATGAAAGTTTATAAGTATAAGTCTATAATAAGTAATAATACAATAATGTAAATGAAAGAACAGAAGGAAGCCCGAAGTTCCAACGATCATTAAAAAAAACACCTCCAAATAGCGGCTTGAATCATAAAATAATTCAAAAATTCCGGGACCTCACCTTTTAAATTTGGGGGCACCCCTTCCAAGTTTGCCTAATAATTTATGTGACGAGACACCGATACTGTAAGGACAGTGGGAAGATTAGCAAGTCTTTACCATATAGTACTTAAAACAGTAAGTAAGCTGTGGGATGGGAAAATAATCATGTTTCACACACTCTAGTTATCCTGGAGAGGTCTGCTGAAGACGGGGGCCACGACTTAGGGTTCCAGAGATAAAAATGTATCTGAAGACCAAAGCTAGGTCCTGATATACTGGCAGGCAAACTATACCATCAACGAGACAAAGCAAACAAAGGATGTCTGACTCCACGAAGGAGCTCCATGGGCTCGGAGCACTTGGTGACATTAGTAATCCAAGGTGGCACCACCGGGTGACCAGGGCATCAATTGTCTGGCTGATACGCAGTCAACCAGACTGGCCAATAGGAGAAAAGAGCAACAAGATCAAAACCATCCCTTAGGTCAACCAGGAAAACCTATGACATCCCAACGTGTAAATTCAGAAAACTGCTCTAGCCTTAGTTAGATTTAATATAATTATATTAGGCCTAGTATTTAGTAATTAGTACTAAGTACCCTCACTCCTATGTAGAAATAGAAATTAAAAACATAAAAATTAATAGAAAATAACATATAGAGGAAATAAATATAAAAATTAGATTAAGACTAGGCTTAAAGCATTAATTCACATAGTCATACTTGGCATGGAGCGGAGAAAAGAGCTTCAATAATACTAAACATGAAATTTGAAGTGAGAACACATATTCTGGAAAAGTTTAATTTCAAATGCACCTAGGGTTACAGTAGCCCATCTTGCGCATCTTATAATTTTGCTTTTGGCCAAAGTAGCTTGTTAATATTAGCTACGTCGGGCCATATGCACTCGCTATTGTAATAAAAAAATAAAATATAATAATATATATAATAATAAAATAAAATAAAAGTTTTAAAAGAAAAAAAATATTTGCTTTATCTATATAATTCGTGTTTTTGTTGGGCGCCACCCTATTGTCATTAGTCAGGCTGGGAATCAGCTGATGAACTTCGAAGATTTCACGGGAAATAAAATAGGAAATTGTTCACAAAATATAAAACAAAGAAATATAAGGTAGGGTGGCAAATAACATCATACTATGGAGTCAAGTAATTTAAATATTATATCTTAAACCATCAACAATCTCCTAGTTTACCCGTTTTCTCTCACCCATCATATGAACAGGACAGCACGATTAACGCAGGGTACCAAGAAGCATCAAGTACATTTATTCTCAGTAGTTACATGTTTGTTTAACTCTTTGATTCGGTCCAAGAACTGGCAACCAAGCCAGTATTGTACATAAATATTTTCCATGTTATTATCAATATTAATAATATGAAGAGTTTGTTTGTTCGTAATGAGCGTTGTATATCATCTACTGCACGCAGAGGGGTGACATCTTAAAATCAACAGCTCCTGGACCTAAACATGTGTGACTTGAAGCCAGAGTTTTAAATTTTTGATTCAAGTTGTTTAAATTTACTAAAAACTGGTTCAAAATAAATAAAATTAAGAGCTTTTTCTTATCTTAAAATCAACAGCTCCTGGACCTAAACATGTGTGACTTGAAGCAAAAATTTTAAATTTTTGATTCAAGTTGTTTGAATTTACTAAAAACTGGTTCAAAATAAATAAAATTAAGAGCTTTTTCTTTTTCTGTTTGAAGCCAAACAGGCTACCAACATAAGCTAATTTAATCTGGGTCTGATTAGATTATGTTAGATTGAAATTTGCCAGGTTTGGGTATTATTTTTATATCATGCCCAGCTTTCGTTAGGTTTAGGTATTATTTTCATATAATACCCAGCTTGCGTAATTTTAGAGATTATTTTCATATTTTATAATCATCCCCCCGCTTATATAGGAGGGCATCAAAGAAACAATCTTGCTCGGGCGCAAAATGTACCTAGGGTTGCCCCTGAATATATGGATAGGTGGCGTACTATTGTAAGTGCGGTAGTGGGCTTTGGAGTGCCTAGTATCATAGAGTAATTAACTATTTAGGATATCAACATTTGCTTTCGAAGAGTTGGCTGTGGTATCTGCAAGTATCCTAAAAGAAGATACTAGCTACCGGTGTGCCATTTACCATATTGAAAATTTACTCTTGCAATTTTAGTTTCCCTTGCACTTCTGTTTAATATTTTCTTACACACCTTCTCAACCCCATGCGTTTTGGATTAATCCTTCATAAGTTTAATTATATTGTTCAACAATACATACAAAATCAATATTAAATTGTTATCTGTACCGTATGTTCTACTTTTTATTTTCTCACCACGTCTTACTACCTGTTCAGGTTATACGGATATATGATAATTACTCTGATGGGGTAAGGATGAGGAAGAATGCATTTAGGGAGAATCTAGTAGCATTTGTGTAGGAGCGGAGTGGGAAACAATTTAGAAAGAAAAATATGTTCGGTAGACCTGACTGGGATTCAAGCCAAGATCTCTCTATCACCATTATGACAGTATAAGACAGGATTGACGCCTTGGACTATTTGGCCATTGAAGTGGATCAGATGGTGTACTGAATGTAAGCACTCATGTCGAATGCATCGTGTGCTATATTTTTGTTCCATCCCGTGTGAAAGCGAGCTAAAAGGGAAGCACGGGAACCAATTATATCATGCGCCGACACTACAACTCACATCATGATTTTAACCGTACATCATAAGGGACGGGTTGCTGCATTGCGAGAAGGGTTTGAGGGGATGAAGTTGGTATGGAGTTTTAAAACATTATTGGAACCTACTATATTTCTAGTGCTAGGCTCTGCTGTAACAATACTCTACGGGGGCACGGGAGTTTCCCGTGAACACTAGGAAACACATCTATCTTATCTTATCAGAGCTTTTATACTTCTTGGGGACTCCCCTTGTATTGACCACATATTCCCAGTGTCCTGGATAATAGGATTGGTGTACACGCAAAGCCTGTGGGCGTGCAAATACGAAAGCTCTCGTAAATGGTCCTTAATATTAGGTCTATTCAATATTCAGGTCTCGCCGCAGTGATTCATTGACTACGTTCCCAACGATCCTCAGACACCTGCACTTTGTCCTTAAGTCATATTTGTGGCAGAACGATTGTAACATTACGATGTATAATGTTCCAATGGGACCACGCCCACTACGGACGTTACTGGATGTATCGCATCAATTCTTACTACCCGCTCCAATAAATTCAATTAAATTTAGGATCCCTACAATAATATTGTTCGCTGTTGTAGTTCTTGTAGGCTAAGAAGACATAATATAACCATGCTGGACAATATGTTTCACTACTCAATCCAAACCAATGTAATATATATTCTGTCCACGTACTTACCACATGAATCTGCTGTCTATAGAATCCTGCTAGGCTGGACGACTCACGGTAAACCAAGACCGGCGACTGGAGCAGGAAAGGCCGGTGTATCAACAAACGCGTCCCGGCACTCCGACTGTACTAGCGTGAAATGAACCAAGGACTACCTACTTCGACTTGAAGACAACTATGTTTCCGACCTCTGGCGGATACTAGAGGAACCTCCTTCGAAACATCGGGTGATTGGAGATATTCACTAATATTCCAATGGAGCAAGAACAACATCCACATGGCCTACGTGGCTTTTTGCAGGCATCGTGACGTCACCGCGTGTGTTTGTGTATCCCCATCATAACAATGAAATCCCTATATAATGGCTATGCAAGTATGCAATAGTTGACTATTCTACGATCAACGATCAACGACAGATCATTGTCATGGAGCTGGGCAATGGCTGGAGATAGACTTGTAAAATGTATTAAAATCGTCGCTTAGACGAGTGGAGTTATGAACTCTAACTCCTTTATTATCTATAATCTTCTTACATAAAATATTCTGTTTCAAAATTTAACATATTAATTATTTAATCGTCTATTTAAATTAAAATACTATATCTTAAAAATGTCGCCGCTCGGGCGCTGGACGTGTACTTTTGTATTTGTTCTCGTAAATATTTTCAGTTACGTGCTAATTAAAAGTTGACATGTTAATATTTATTTGTTTGGAATTGTAGAGTATTTCCTTTTTTAAGTAACTTTTTGTATTTGAATTTATGATTTGAATTAACGTAACGTGATGTAACTTTTTTGAAATTTGAATTATGATAACTTTAATCTTTTGTAACGTAAGTTCCTTTTGAACAGCTAAAGTTTTGTTTATTTATTTTGGGAACTGTGTGTCCCATATTCTCTGTGAGATCGGGTAGTCCCGTGGGAGTTAGGCTTATGTCTGGTAGTCGAACCCTCACGTTTTGTAAACTCTGTATTGTAGTCGTCAACATTTAAATTTCTTTATATTTAAGATATCGTTTTTTTATGAATTATGAATCCTTTGGAACCATATCAAGGTGCCCATTAGGCCCTTATAATTTTTGTATCGCATATAAATAAATATGCTGTAGTATTGTCTCATATAGACTGGTCTATCAATATTGTGCAGGATATCATGTTTCCTTTTGTTAAAATACTTGCGCAACTTGAATTTTGTAAAGTTGTTTACTTCGAGTATGATTTCCAACAGATCTCATTATGATATGAGACCATTTATTGTCATCTGCGCTATTGTCATTAATTGAATAAACTAATCTTTGTTGAATTTACATATTTTTACAATTTCCATTTTTTTTTGTATGTTAATTTACATCCTCTCCCTTTTATTACCTTTTAATGGTTGGGGTAGTATTGAGACGTAGAGAGGGTGTAACACGATCAACATACACGGAGTGGGGTCAAAGGGGAGAGAGCATCAACTAGAAGTAACTCCTGTGACCCAAGCTTCTCTCACGCGACTATCTACGGAATATTTAGTCGACCATTCCCGACCAGAAGTAAGTAAAATTAATTATTATTATAGTCCGATTACCTTACTATGCTTATTAAACACAATGAACTTTTCATAACAATCTAATTATCTGATCGTATTCAGGATTAACTTAAAATACTAATAAGCCCATAAACCTCATTATTTTTAAATTGGTAGGACTTCGTTGAATAATTTGCACTTCTTACTAACTAGGTGTGTTAGTTTTGTACAAATCAAATATATTTTATAAAGTTTTTAGTTTTATCAAGATCATGCACTTTATAAATCTTTAAATCCTGGTGATATAGTATTTTTAATAGTATTAATTAAATTTCATGATAGAAATTAAAAGCGTGATATAATGGGTAGTCCATTAGAATCTAATAGTGTTGATTTTTCCTTGGATGTACCGTTTATTAAAAATTAAAATTTAACTGATCTAATGCTATGTATGTTGTAGTGTGAACAAAAATATTTTACATTTACAAGCATAATAATCTATAGCTATAAAATCATGAAAAGCAACAGAATTTTAACATAATACTCACTTCAAGTATATAAGTATGCTGAAAGTTGAAAGTACTTTATGCACATGACGTCAGTCCCACATGAAATATCCATCAAATTGTCGTCTTCTGTTAATCGTGAAAGAGGTTAAATTTGTTAATATTATACAAACGGGTTTAAAAGTTATTTTTGAGAAATATAATATTTTATCACGCGGAAACGGCAAGCTGGTATTTATTATTTGGACCTTCAGGTTTGCTTCCTCATCTAAAAATATGTTTCCCTAAACTTTAGCTTTCTCGGAGATTCCAGAACGTAAACAAATGATTTGAATTTGCTAAGTTTTTATTGAAGACCAGTAATAGCAAAATGTGTACCAGCTTGCAAGACAGTACCCATTATTCAAAAATATTTGGAAA
Organism: Timema californicum; assembly: GCA_902141385.1. Lineage (NCBI taxonomy): Eukaryota > Metazoa > Arthropoda > Insecta > Phasmatodea > Timematidae > Timema > Timema californicum. The sequence continues at coordinate 10,250 of CABFOW010006424.1, read as the reverse complement.
TTAACACTTGAATACGAGAATAAAACCTAGGACCTTTTAGCATCCTGGTGTAATCCATGGCAATCTAAATATATTGTGAATACAAACTATGAGTTAAGTCAGTCAAGAGTGCCCATTACTCACCCGATCCCCCCATCCCCAGCAGTAGAGCGTTCCCCAGAGGCTGTCTGATAATCCTGGATATTCTGCACACGTGACTAATGGCGTCCAGGAACAACACCAGCTTCATAGGTGCAGTGGAGTGATGGTTGTAATCCTCCAAGTACTGGTCCAACACCTTCGATAGCTGGAATATTCGAGTGTCATACTTTGTACTCGCACTAGTGTTGTAGAATAGCTTTTAGAATAAGAAAAGTAATATCTAGGATCAATAAGGTGGTATGGAAGGAGACGCGAGAAAAGGTCAGTATTTTTGCAGTATTTTATGTCAAAACATTTTTGCACAAATAATCCAAATATTGCTCCTGTATAAACTTATGGTTTAATTTTCTTCACATGTGGATGTAACAGTTCCTGAATATCTGTCATGATCATGGTGGCGTTATCTATAAAACTTTTTAAATTAAAATAAAAAATTCTCATTAAATTCCAGGACATCCTTGACAGATATTCAATAAATTTTGAGGTCATTAAATTAAGAAAATTATATTCAATGTTTGTACTGGATCAATATTTTATTTATTTTGTTCAAAAAAGTTTTACTATAAAAACTTCACAAACACTGGATTTTTCTCGCGTCCCCTTCCATCCGCCTTAAATAAATATTTTATTATATGATAGACAATTAATGTGTTAATAATTTGCGTCATCAAATTGCTTGGAATAAATAGTTAAGTAGAACGTTATATAGAGCTAATTATTATGATGGGAGCCCAATAAATTTATCAAAAGACCTCACTAGTATTATGTTTTACTTTACGTGTTCTATTGAATTGGTAGCGTAAATTTGAATAAACCACTACTGTAAAATTTTAGTTATGAAAAATTTAATTTCAGTTTCAAGTAAACTTTAATTATTAGTGGCTTTATATTTAAACACCTGTTAAAAATTTAGAGCCCAAATTCCAAATCTCATAGACAATGAAATGAAATTACTTCCTCGACGATGGTATTTTCAAAGAGTCTAGACTGACCTTCTCCATGTCCTTAATTTCCTCATAGTTTTTGACGTCAGACTGTGGCTCTAGGAAGTCACCGAACAGAATGGCCCTGTCTTCTAGGACCTTGTCTGCGTTGAGGCCGAACCCTCCAATCTTCTCCCTGAGCAGTTGGTCGAACCATTCACAGTCCTCATCGTTCACCAGACGGTCTTGGAACACCCTGCAGCACTCGTGGTACCACAGTCTCACCAGGGGATCTATTTCCTGAGATTGAAACATGGCTTTCTTTATTGGGCATATTCAGCTTACAATTGGACAAACAATACTCGCGTATCTGAGAAAACTAAACATCTACTGATTTATCTCATGGCAGAGTCACAAGTGACACTTTTAAAACTATTATGTTTGAGTTTGTGACTTTGTAAAAATTATATTTCGTATTAGTTACTTACTAGATATAATAATATTAATTAATATATGTTAGGTATTTGAAGAAAATGAGAAGAATATATTAGAAATAAACAAAATATTTTGACCCATGTATTCTTCCATTATTAGTTGGACTTCTTGTCCTTTCTGGCGAACGTTTAAATAATCAGATTTATGTATTCTTATAAACCCCGAACCGACATCGATTCAGAAAACACAATTGACAAAGAAATTCCTCACTTTCGCAACCCCCAATTTTATGGTCATGGCTTTGTCAGGATTACTATAGGGAAGATATAATTATAGAAATACGTTTTGATGTCATTTATTTAACCACGCTACTAGTCTACAGAAAGGCTACATTAAATGTGATGGTGATTAAATGAGGCTAGTAAATACTTGAAAAGCATGAATACTATCATGGCAGCAACCCGCGCTTTGATCAATGACCCCTAATTCGATACCAGCGTGACATAATATGCTTTCACCTGTGCATAGCGGCCGAACCACATCTGTATCTTTCTCTGTACCTTAGGAAAGGGAACTTCTCTTCACAAATTACATTAACCACTCACTTGTTGGCTTCCCCTTAATTGCTATGCCCTTATGGCCAACTAGAGAGGAGCAGATCCTTCAAATAGGGATTATTGGCAACTCTCCACTCTGAAGGAGGCCTGTTCAGCATTTAACTACAGTCAACATTCTATACTCTACTCAGAAATACATTAACTGGTTTCCTGACAATCTAGTTCAGCGTTACACTATATATAATAGAGAATAAATGCAACTATTAAGAAAACACTACATTTCTACTTATTAAAAAAATATTTGAATCAACATTTTGAAAAACTTAAACTAATTATTTACTAAACCAGACTTTCTCTCGTTGAACATTCAATTGCTCTCAACGATCGAGTCAAGTAAAAACATAAACCGTGCATGCTATATTAGCTTGGCTCTACGTTTATTTATTCTCAGGGCCGGTCTAAGGAAAAAGTGTTGTGTGTGCAAAACTCACATTCTGCCCCTCCCCACCCCCATCTAAAAAACTGTGGAGAATACTTTATGTGGCCATTTTAAAACTAGAGCCTATATATACAATTTTGAATATTCTTTCCCAAATATGTTACACATTTGAGATTGTCTTTCCCCAATATTCGTAAAATATGTTCCTTCATAACAGGATTGAATTTTGCAATCAACTTAACGAGCCCGAGAAAATGTCTATTGTTTTTGCTGTAGAGGGTTTCTTGAGTTCCTCTAACAGTCATGTTGTGTTGGACAAGGTGGCAAGATGGCAAGGTCTCTCGTGGCGTCATTTTTCTATCGCTCTCTTTTCTGAGCAATTAATATTTGATTTTCGTCATCAATTGCCTTGTCAGTGTTAAACTTCCTTTCTGCTTCAACTCATTTTTCGTAGCCCTTTAAGTGGTTAGAGGACGTCTCGTGTTGGACAAGAGTTTTTCCGAGGTGCCCTCAATCACAGTTTCCATTTTCCTCAAATAATGCAGTGCTGGTGATTGCCGTATTTAATACCTTGCAGCATAAACAGTATACACTTCCCTTAGACTGGGAAAACAGTAGTCATCGTTTTCTAATTTTCTTGCCGTTGGAAGCAAGTCGATAACAAAATACGTTGGAAATGATCTTTTTGCACCGTCTCTAGGGTATCTGTATAATGCTGTTGAGATGGTCCTTGCAAATAATAAAATCACGTTCAGTTGCGCTTAGAACTTTGGGCAAGTTATCCGAATCTTTCAATTTGGTGTTAGAATCATCGGCATTAGTATTTATTAAATCTTCTGAGCCATCTTCGTCCTCCTCTGAGCTCTGTTTCAACAGATGACCATCGTTACATTGAGTTTCAATTTCAATTTCAATTTCTTTACTAGGGCTTGCCTTCATTAAAAAATTATAAATTAGTTTAGCGCTTGACTCAGTTTCTTGTAACGTTTTCCCTTTCCATTTTATATTTTCGGCTGCAGAAAGTTTGAAAAACATTTTAGTAACCGTATTAAAAATAGATTAAATAGTAATAAAAAACAGAAACCACAAAGAGTAAAAACATAATAACACAAATACAGCATACGACAAAATATAATTCACAGAGTACAGTACCTACAAAAAAGGTTTGCACCAAAATTATTATTGAAAGCAAAACTTAAGCAAAATTTCACAGAGCACCATACAAACTAAAAATAATAAGTAGCGAATTGCAACACCGAACTATAAATAAAGCGAGTAAGCGATTGCCAATAAATCACTCGCAAGGAGGTTGGGTGACTGGCTGAGAATCAAAACTAACATTACACCTACCCCCCAAAAAAGGTTAGGCCTGAGCCTAACTCATGGATCGTACAGTCTCGACCCGGCAACTAGTATAGTCCCGTCACCAATGCAGTTGACAAGGTAACGTTGTGCCAAACAAGGTTTAAATGTATTTACTTTGTTAATGTATTCTAATACTATAATTTGGAATTAATAATAACTCTGTTTGGCATGGATGTAAATTTTAAGTTAAGAAATAAGCATTCTTCTTTCAGATTATTTTCTTTAATCATACTTATAATTCCCCAGATAAAAAACAAAAAATTCTTATTTTTGGGTCATTTTGGCAGCCCCTTCCCCCTGAATTGTTTGTGTGCGTGATTGCACACATAGTATACGTCTTAAACTGGCCCTATTGATTCAACAGTTAGCATTGTGGTTGATAACGTAACTCGTATATGGTTGAAGTTAGCAGGTTGAGTTGACACTATATTCAGAAATAATTTTATTAAATTTTTACTTTCTCGCTATCTTACAGGTAGAGAAAATATTGTGATCTTCAAAAAAATCGAACTTGAGATTTTGATGAATATCGACGTTTCATGACCCCCCGAATCCGAAAAAGTGGTTTTTGAATTTCCATCTGTCTGTCAACTTCAAACTAGAGCCTAAACCCTTTTACCGATTGGGCTAAAACTTGGTATCTGGGGTTTTCATAGTGTTTCCCCGAGGGATTTTTGGAATTAGATATCTAACCCCAAAATTAAGGGTAGTTTACTGAAGGACAAAAAGAAAAAAAAGTCAATTTTCTCAAATTCGGCTTTAACGATTTCATTTCTAAGCCTTTATAAATATTCAAAAAAAATGTCTACTCTCAATATTCCAGAAAAATGAAAAATGACTTTAAGGCTTCGGTATTATGCGTAAATTACCTTTTTTTAAAAATATTTTCTACTATTTTATTTTAGATATGAAATTCCTTATCATTACAAATATATAGGTATATTTATACTACAAATAATTTATTTGAAGCGTATATTTTATAAAACCAATAACTTCCAAGCTATACACAAATATATATATATATATATATATATATATTAGCTCTTCGAACACAAAAGGTAAAGTATCACAACCGCAAAAAAACAAAAAAAACTCTAACCTGAAATGATCCCATGAACCATAAAAAGTGGTTTTGCAATGCCGCCGTCTGTCTGTGAGTCTGTTTAAACTTAAAATTAAGAGTAGTTTAAATAAAGGGCGAAAAGAGAAAAAAAAATAGATTTTCTCAAAATCGGCTCTAACGATTTTGAGCAAAATTTGTACATAGGCGTTGATTAAGATTATAAATAAACTGGATATTTTCATTTTCCTATGAAAATGAATTTTAGGGTAATTTACAGAAGCAGAAACTTCCGTATCTCCGCAACTATTTGCTGTACTAAATAATATTTTCTTGCAAAATTGTAGTACTAATAAAAATAAAAACGTTTATATGAAATATACTTTATAAAAACAACAGTTTCTGAGATATTGGAAAATATATTAATACAGTTTTGTGAGCTTTAGTTTTAAAGAAATACAACTTAAGTTATAAAGCAATAATTCTCCAATTCCATAGAGTAATTAAATATAAGTAAGTTTCTCAAAAAGTTTATGTTGTTTTTCCTTTAACCTCTTAGGAGAAATAATTGTACAACTATGATCTATCTCCATTTTTGACTCAATAGTCAATATTTACATTTTTTATTGGTCAAAATTTATAAATGAGGAATTTAATAGCAATGCGATGGCATGAAGATTTGCAACACCTAATAAAATGTCAAAATATTAGCCGGATGTCGAAATTTTAATACGAAGTGTTTACCTCTGTGGACCCAATATTGATCTTTTTTATCAGTCCAAACATAAAAATAAAATTATAAAATTTAAAACCGGGACTAGAAAAAGTTTTACATAAATATAGTGCAATTTATGCTTTGATTTGATAGTATTGATATATTACGAGTTTTGGGTAAATATCTCCATTTTTTAACAATAGAGCAGGAAAGTCCGTGCGAATCTCAGTACCATTGATTTATGACAGTACAATCCTACAATAAAAATTAGGAAACAAGCCAAACCACTTTGTTCATTTATAATCTATTCTAAATCAATATTTTGTTGGGATTATAATATTTAATTTTTGAAATGATTTATAAGGTAATCATAATTGGCTAATGGACCATTAGTTTTACTTTTTTTTAGATCAATCTCAATAAACCATTGTAGGCCTACACTTTTTCATCTAGCACCACATATTCAAATGCGGAAATTTTTTAAACATTCGTATGATAATATATGCAATGATAGAATATAAGTTGTTATAGCTTGAACTTATCACTAACTGTATCAGAATGATTTATTTTATTTGGATAAAAACAATGTAAATTCTCAAATATAAGCACTGCTTTATAAACATTACATCATTTTGACACAACAAATATACTGGTGTGCTGTGAAACAAATATTTTTCAAACACACCTGTTCTAACTGCTTATGGATTGTTCACTTTTAATTGCAAACTGCCACCCTCTAGAATAGTGCTAACATGCTATAATAATTAAATAATATATCCGCCTTAACATTTATATTTGTAGCTTGATGTAGTTTTCCACTAAATTCAATACATTTAAGACCAAGCTAGGATAACAAGTAGGTACACTACTCTTAACCTTTTGTTTGTTATAGCCTCATTAATTTGACGAACATTATTTAACTCCACTCTAACATTAGATTATCTGACTCTCCTAGCAATAAGCCCTTTAAATACATATTATGTGAGGTAGCATATTCATTTTCTTAAACAATTTCTCAAACTACTATATTATTGGCTATACAATTCCTAATAATGATTAATATAGTCCTCATACATTCTCCTAATAAATTTAATATTATTGACAATTTGTTCTTGTAAAGTTTCAATCAGTGTAGATTAATAGGACTAATCTATTAAAATATCGTCTTGCATTCACTTAAATGTATAATTTTCTTACTCGTAAGATGTATATTTACAGAATCAAGAGTTCCGAATACTGTGTTTAGTACAATACCACAAAGGACGGATGAATATAGATATTTTATTTTGGGAGCGTATAACCTGGACAGGTGTTAAAAAGACGTGGTGCTAAAAAAGATTAAGGTCTTGATTGATCGGTAACCAATCTGTAATAATTTTAATTTATACACTGAATTTACTAAAATCATTATTTAATTGAAAAAGAGACACCAAACTTAACGATCCGTATGTGTTCAGCATGTTTGAAAATAGAATTGTTCATAAGTTTGGATAGTGTTTACCATTACATCTATTTACTCGTGTTCTATTAACAGAGGTAACAATAATTACTTTGAAACTATTTACTTATAATATTACTTATTAATAAAATTCAAAAATGATTCCTATGTTAGAAATACGGATTTGTATTGGGTTCAATTGGGATTCAACCAAAGTTCTCAACAATACAATAATATAACAAACTGCTAAAATTAACATAAGTACACATACATACAAATCGGGATAAAACACAAATATATGATTGTTTTTAACTGTTACTAGAAACAAAACATCCACAACATAGAGATAAATAATTAAATAATATATCTATTTGAAACAGAAACATTAATCCAAACTGCTTATTTTCCCTCTCTCAAATTTTATGCTGTGTGTACATCCCTCAATAAACGCTTCACAGTGTGGAAATTAATATGCTACTCAACATTACTGTATCTCGAGGCTAATATTTCCACTATTGATGGTCGTTTCTTCTAAATACTTGAGCCGTTTCTTTGTACAGCTACCGTAACTCCTCTAAGAGCTGTGTGAGCCTCGCTGGTGCTGTTTAGGCAACCCACCATGCAGTCTTTGGCTCGTACGCGGCTGGTTATGCACGAGGCTTTTGACCGGGGTTACGGGTTCGAAGCTGCCCGGTAGCGAGAACAGACTAGTTACTGAGTTCTCGATCAGGAAGTTCGTACTTGCACTTGCCAAAGCATGGGTGGGTCAAGCAGCTACCTAAACCTGCGCTGGATTTGTAACTGTATCATTTGCCCCTGTCCACATCGATGCAGCTAAGTGTTTGGTTGATAATAAGAGATTCATGTGTTCTGTGTACCACCTGGTGTGTTGCCGATATTTGGTGGTTATATTTAGTTCAGTGATGAGCACGTGTGGGAATAACGAAGGGGCTTGCATCTTCTTTAATTTGATAGTTGATTGTACCCAGATAAAACAGAACTGCAATTTATGAGGAGATTAAATAATCATATTTTCAAATTCATCAGAATAAATTCTTCATTGAATTAAACTAACTTACAGTTCTAAGGCCTTAGTGGCAGTTGTGATTAGTTTGGGGTCTAGGACCCTCTTTAGTACTGATGTCAACAGGTGGGGTAACAATATTGGTGAATACACACAAGTGAATGGTCCCTGTGATAGGATAGTACCAACATTTATTGAGGGCAACAAGCTGTGGAGATGTGACGCAAATACCTATTGTAGAGATTTCCACAAAGAAGCTTCTTCATAGTTCTATAACCTCTAGTGTTTCGAAAGTATGCATAGGAATCAATGAGGGTGGTTAGAAAATGTTTTTAGCTTTAATCTTATATAAAATACATTTATTTTAAATATATATCATTTTATTCGTTTTAGTCCCTTACTTTTCAAAAATGATAAGTTATGAAAAATAATGTTTTTAAAGTATGCATTAAGATCAATGAAGTTAAATAGAAAAAGCTTTCAGCTTAAAGAAAATATTGTTTGCTTTTTATGTATATTACTTTATTTACCTTAGTCCATTCTTGCTTTAAGATGATTAGTAAATAACATTATCCTACATAAAATATAAATGAAGATATCAGTAGTTGGTCAATGGTCATGAACATTGTATTATCGTTAATAGTTCATTCACTCCAAATTTTACGACGGATAGTTGCAACAGATCATATCACTCGTCATTCTTCTTCAAATAAACACTCAAAGGAATACATCTTTAGAATGTAATAGTGAAAGGGTAAATGGTGAAAGATGTTACCGGTCCTTAGCTACTCTTGTCCAGGGAGGAGGGCTAATTGTGGATCAGTATTAGAGGGGGTGTGGTGATAGAGGGGCGTTCCCCTTCAGGGGGGCTAGGACACAACATGCTGTTGTCTTCAGCAAGATGGAAAAAACACAATTTTTTAGGATCCTATATAGCAGTAACGAAAAATACGATTAAACTCTCTAGGACCTCCTTACAGTAGATGATCAGGCGGCAGCAGTTTGTGTTGTGGTACCCCTTTTCTGTAATACTTCTCATCACCAAGCTCCAAAATATTGTTCTCGAATCCACAAGGTCAATCGTTAATTAAATAGCCATTCCCTACGATATTACCTCCCACCACAGAGCTCAGAACCAATTTATACTCTCACTTTGTCACCTTACCCTAATTTGTTTGCTTCGATTATTCTTGATTATGTAGTTGTAGGGCTAGCCCGAATCCACGGCTGCCAGGAAACGTGACATTTGTTCCAGATATAGCAGGTATATCCCAATATAAATATATTTCATTTTAGCATTGACGATGAAAGCGATACCAAATTAATAACAATTTTTTAGCTCAATGATTTTAACCAGAACTTAAGTTCGTGTTGAAAAATGACATCAAAGTATGATTTCGTGCTAAAAATGGCAAGAGGAAATAAAAGAGTGAATATATTTAACAAATATTTTCTGGGAAAAGTATTAAATATATTTCATTTTAGCATTGACGATGAAAGCGATACCAAATTAATAACAATTTTTAGCTCAATGATTTTAACCAGAACTTAAGATCGTGTTGAAAAATGACATCAAAGTATGATTTCGTGCTAAAAATGGCAAGAGTAAATAAAAGAGTGAATATATTTAACAAATATTTTCTGGGAAAAGTATAGGCTATAATAAAATGTTTATCTTTTCAGCAATTATAATTTATTAACTAGACTACTGTAATCTTAATTTAAAATGGAGTTAACCAACATTTATTACAAATCGCCAAAATATGAAATTTAAAATTGCTCCACTTAATATTTTTTTATAATTTGTAGCAATTATTGCTCCAAGTAAACAGAATGGGGCCAGTCAAGCATAAAAATCACTTACCCAATATCACCAACCTGGCTAAGCACCTCGAACAACAAACATCCGACCCACATAAACCACACGCGAGCAACTGCCAACACTGAGCCTAGTGCCGTATCTCGCCGCTAGAGACCGCCACCACCACTACCATGCTCAATCCGCCCAACTTCAAAGAAAAGAAAATACGAGAAGAAGATGATAACTGCCAGACCTTGCCGGAATAATATTGAATGTTCTTCTGCCGCGCACACTCCATTCCCCTGTGCCTCCCCTGTTCGACGAGTGTGCGCCATATAAAAGACCATCCGTC
>CABFOW010006423.1:11456-29796 GCA_902141385.1 Timema californicum | reverse complement strand
CCCATGGGAAAATGAACTATATAAGAAATATTTCTGCCACCTCTTGTTACTTCCCTCATCCAACCTATGGACCAGGGTGTGATTGAATGGCTGAAAAAGAGATACAGTTGAAAATATGTGAGATCCAATCTGGAAAAAACAGAGGAGGGCTGTGACCTTTTTGCAGCGATTAAAGCAGTGAAAATTAAGGAGGTTATATACACAATTGCATAGGCACGGGGTGAAATGAAAGAAACAAAATTAAAAAAACTATGGTGGAGACTCTGGGTGGCCGACTAAGACAGAAAACATTCCTAAAGAAAATGAAAGCTCCAATGATGACATAACAGCAATTGTTCAAGATCTAAATAGAGATATATTGAGCCAAGTGACGTATAGGAGTGGCTGGCTGTAGCACCAATGAAGAATTAGATGATGATCAAATCATTGCTTCAGTTATGCAGCAGGATCACGACAAAGATGACAAAGGTGAGTCGGTTGACAAGGTTTCTCATGCTGAGGCTAAACATGCATTTGATACGGCTCTTCAGTATTTAGAACAGCATCCTACTTTAACGCCTATGGACATTTTGTGACTAAAGACATGGAGAGACATAGCAGCCAAGGCTATAATGTCATCTTTAAACAAATATACTACAAACTTTTTTCACAAGCAATAAATCTATGTTTTCAGAACAAATATTTTGTTTTGTGTTGCTCCAGTTAGATTGTATCTAAATAATGAACACTTCAATATTTTTTAGAAAACCATAATATTTCTTGTTTTTACTGAATTTTTTGTTTTGGTAGAGTTTTTTTGCTCCTCTTATTATCCAACCTTTTTTGTGTTCCGACCATGTCCCAGTCCTGTGAGTGACGGATAATTGGGGTTCTATTGTATTATGTATGAATAAAATATTTATAATATATATAAGATATTAAATTTACTATATTTATTAGCTACAGTATATAATAAATATATATAATTTATATTAATTATTTGTATTATACAGTATTATTTTAGCACGGTGTCTTACTACCGGTCCAGGTTATACAGCTATATATATTATCTAAAAATAAAATATAAATAAAATGTATGATATATATAATATATAAAAATAAATATTATTTGTAAGAAATATTTATTATATAATATATGCATTGAGTATATAAACTTATGATAATATTGTATAAAAGTAATATTATATTAAAAATATATATTTAAATAGTAAGTTATATATCATATTTATATTATATATATATATACCCACCTTGGTAGCATAGTTGGCTAACGCGCTAGTCGTGTTGAGCTCGACTGCTGAGGACGGGGAGATCGAGGTTCGAATCTTGGCCAGGTGAACTGGGGGTGGTTTTTCCTAAATGGTTTTCCACTCTTCCTCCACACAAACGTGGGTTCACTTCCTCTGAATTCAACCTTCCCAATTCCTAATCCATTAGCGTAATTAGTACTTAAGCGTATAGCCCGAACATGTAAATAAATAAAATTAAATATGCTATATTTATTAAATAAATAAAATAAACATATGTATACATAATATATATTTTATATTATACAGGCTGGTGTTTTAAGTTGGCTCAAAGTAACATCTTTTTAAAAAATGCATTTAAGAGAAAATGTTTCATACAAAGTTTCTGACGGATTCTGTATTTTTATTGCAGAATAGTATACTACAAAAAAAATCATGACACTTCTGTCGTCTGAAACACTTTTTTACCCAATGTCTATTTTTTATGATATTTCATGAATTAAAGAAATATGTATTCTGGTTTTGGAACCGTTTATATCTCAATTTATTGCCTACTAGAATCTGTAGAGTGTAAACAAATACAAGCAAAACGCTTTTACAAACAATAAACGTTTGTTCATAAGAGTCGAATTGTTAAATTGGTACAATAATGTGTACACCAATTTAACATTTCGATCCTTTTGAATAAACAATCACACTATACAAAATACAAGGTTCTTCATAATGTGAGATATTTTCGTTTATTGTAAATATATGTATTATGAGCTAAGGGGTATTATTATTTTGATGAAAAAATTTAAATGATTTTAATTTATGGTGAATAGAGAAGAAAAGTTAATGATGTTAGTCTTCTCTACACTGATCGTTTTCCTGAGAGAAATGCACCGTTACTTAGATCTTTTTATCATGTAGTTAAAGAATTTGTGGAAAATGCAAGTATTCAACCGAAGAAAAGGATCCGCCAAGCAACTGTCCCCGGTGAACATAATTAGAATAACCTCAATATAATGAGTACTCGCAGTATGCCACTGGAATGGCTCAACAAACAAAACTACGACATGTGGAAACTGCAAATGCAGGCCGTTCTAGTGAAAAACAACACATGGGAGTTTGTAGGTTGTACAAATGAAAAACCAAATCTGGGTGATAACAACGAAAATGCCGCCAAGGTGCTAGAACGGGAAAGAAACTATCAGAAGACAAGATTGGACATAATCTTGTCAATATCTTCAAACGAGTTTAAACAGGTAAAAAACTGTGACACATCGTGTGCCCTGGGGAGGAGTTTGTGAGAAATTTATCAGTTCCAAGGTCCGGCCCAGAAAGCAACCATTTTGAAGAGATTTGACTTTACGAAAGATGGCGCACGGCGAAGACATACGCAACCACCTGAACAAATTCTTCGACACGGTAGACAAGTTAAGTGACATGGACATCGACATACATCCAGATCAGTTGGCTTATGTTGCTGTATAGTTTAACTTTGACATTCAAAAATTTCAGGTGCGCGATCGAGTCACGTGACGAGCTACCAACGCCGAGGGGCCTACGCGCTAAGATCATATAAGAAAACAATGCTTGAAAAAATAACACGCGCAGCGACATGTCGGACGCCATATTTATAAACAGAAGTGGTAAACAAAATTATTCAAAAAGGAAACCGGGTGAAAGCCAAAGTGACTTCAAAATACAAAATGTTACACATGCCAAAATGTTACACATGCCAAAATGTTATACATGCCAAAAGCAACCCACACAAAAATTCAGAATGTTGGCACAGTGGCCAAAATTTAAGTTCCAAAAAATAATATGTGGAAGCTGGTCACCCAACCTGAACAAGGAATAGTCATCGGGTGCCGCATGGTATTGTGCAACAAATCAAAACTCGATGGCACCATTGAGGAGAATAAAGAAAGGTTGGTAGCGCAAGGATTCAATCAATGACCTGGCATTTATTTTTTCAGAGACTTTTGCACCCTTGGCACGAATCTGATCCACTCGTCTTATGTTATCACTGGCAGCGCGATTCAGCATGAAGGTCAGACAATCTGATGTCTCTACAGCCTACTTAAACGGCGAACTCGAAGAAGAAATCTAGATGAAGACTCCGAAAAATTATGAGAAGGTATTACAAAGCATCATACACTCCGAGGGTAATAGCTCGACCGTCAACAAGGCCAGGATCATGTTGAACAAATTCAGTAAAGGTAACAAAGTGTGCCTTCTGAAGAAGTCCATGTATGGGTTGCACCAAGAGGACAGGAGTTGGTAAAACAAGCTGGATAAAACCCTTGAGAAACTTGTCGCCTCTCCCACAAAATCTCTACAACAGCGAAGTTATGTACGGGAACTTCTTGCTCATTTTAACATGACCGACTGTAAGCCAGTAGGTACTTCTATCGACCTACGTGCAAAACTGAAGGGAAGTCGAGGACCAAATGAAGAAGATGAGAAGCTCCCTTATCGTGAACTGGTAGAAGCTCTTGCTTACCTGTTCACATCAACCCGGCCTGACATTGCTTTCGCTGTCAGCTACCTGGGTCAATTCAACAATTGTTATGGGGGCAAGTAATTGGAAGACAGCCAAGCGGGTTCTCGGGTACCTGAAGGGGACATCTGATGTCGGATTAACCTACAGGACAGATCCTGAAAAATTGAAATGGTTTGTAGAGACTGATTGGGGTAATTGCACTGAGGATAGACGATGCTATAAAGGCTATTTATTCATGTTCAATGGAAGCCCAATTTCTTGGTACTCTAGTAAACAAAGGACGGTGGCTCTGTCCACCACAGAAGCCAAGTATATGGCCTTATCAGAATGTTTAACCGAGGCCATTTATATCAAACGTTTCGTCCGTGAGTTGGGCCTTGACGAGTTGGCAGATCTAGCAATCTATTGTAACAACCAGAGCTCGCTAAGACTGGCCGAGAACCCAATATTCCACTTCAAGAGCAAACACATTGACATCCGCTACCGTTTTGTCAGGGATACGCTGCAGGACAAGTCTTTCACTGTGAGTCACATATCTACTGAGCATCAAGTAGCTTATTTTCTGAACAAAGCTTTGCCAAGATCGAAGCATGCTTGGTGCACAAAATCTACTGGGATGGATCCTATGACATGAGGATGTTATTTCTTCTTGTGATCCATGACTCGAGGGAAAGTGTCAGGAGTCCTTTACACAGAGCAAGAACACCACCATAGGCATGCGCATACCCACATTCACCGACGACAGGAATGCGCACATGGTCTACCTCTTTGTTTTCCTGTCTTGCTGGAAGCTTGTTACCTTGAAGATCGCCATGTAGTATTGTGTGCTGTTTTCATTTAAATTATCTTGTTTAAAAAAGTGTTAATTTGATCATTCGGACATTCACGTCTACGATATTCTTCCTTACCTTCCTAACACTGTACGTAACTTGTGAAATATTATAAGCAGCGGCAGGGAAGCTTATTTGTATGTGGGGGTGTGCAGGATATTTGGAAAGGGGAGGGTAGAGATTTAACGACTTTATTTTTTTAGGGAACACCCCTTCCCTTTTCTTCCCCAAACTGTAGCTTTTTGACCAAGGGTGGGAAGGGGGTGGGGGCGTTGTAGAATAGGGAAAAGAGATAGTGCTCTCGCCTGCCCAAATGGATGGTCATAGAAATGGTCAGTTTTCATCATTATTATTGTGGAACGATCCCCTATAATTCTCTCATGATGCTATGTTTAGAAGGGTCTTTAGCCCCCTCTTCATATGGATATTTCTGTACTTCATAGTCTATCGAATATAGAGAGGGAATTTCTTCACCGGTATACATTAAATGCGTCAACCGTCATTCTGAAATATTTTTGGTGAGAGAGATTCTTTCAATTTAATAAGGGAGGGTTTTTGGCCCAAGGGCACAACACATATAAAAATGGAGACGTGATTGCTTAGATAAATTGTTTGTATTGGACACATTTTAAATATAAAAGTGTTATCTGAGAAAATTTAAATGTTGGGAGGTTTGTGTGTCCCCGGACACAACTCCTCATCTAAAAATGATGGGTATAGGATTTCTTCACTAAAAGCATTTGGGATGGACATACTTTCGATAGAAAGGTGTTGTCTGAGAAAATTTAAATGTTGGTTGGCTTGTGTGTCCCCCCATCCCCAGCTACAAGTACTCATCTAAAAATTATAAATATGGGATTTCTTCACCAAAATTGTTTGGGTTGGACACACTTTCAATAGACATTATTTTATGGAAGAATTAAACTTTGGGGGGTGTATACCCTTCGGTCAAAACTTCTCAACTAAAAATAATTGATATTTAATTTATCCGCTAACATTTTTATGGTTGGACACACCTTCGATATATTAATATGGTTGTATTGTAAACTCTGCAAAGTTTGTGTTATGTTGGCTATCTCTATATCTTACTCCCTGTAACTGTATCTTACTGCTAGTAGTTCGTTGGTTTGATTACTGGTCAGTTGTTTCTGTCATACATTATATTAAATACACTGTTTACACCATGTTAATGCGTGTGTGATTTCGTTTCATGGCCTATTAATCCTAATACGATATAAGAGTTATTTGACTTAAGGACACTGGTAAACCCTGACACGCTGGCATTGAGGTACAAGAAACTTGGCAAGCAAATCATCTACTGGTTAAAGCCATTTTATATCTTTACTGAAACAAAAGTAATTACATGCTAAAAAAAAATTAACTTGAAATATATATATAATAAAAGAGCCAAGTTTTATCCATACCACTCCTGCCATCTATGTAGTATAAGCAAGAACACCAAGTGAGAGTCCTGCTCATCATAGTAAGGATGAGCACTAGTGCTGCACTTACTGTGAAATGTGTATGCCATCAATATAAAATAAAAAATGAATAGATGCTGTAAGTTGTCTAAGTTAAAAGGGTTCAAAATTAGAGTAAGACTTAACAGTGGTTTATGTTGATTAACTTTAATAGGCCTAAGCCACAGACAAATAATAGAAACAGACTCTCAACCTTACGGAGATTCCGCTGCGCTCCTTTTGCTAGCTTGAGTCTTTCAATACTGGGCTTAGCTAGTGTCACTGCTGGGTGATGACTAACTACAGTGATCCTAGTGTTGAAGGACTCAAGCTAGCAAAAGGAGCGCAGCGGAAACTCCGTAAGGTTGAGAGTCTCTTTCTATTATTTGTCTGTGGTCTAGGCTATTTACATTTTCTAATGACTTATACTTTACGTTAAATACCCATAGATAGGTAAACTGTATTCAGGCAAATCCAATCTTAATAACTGTCAATATAGCTTGGTTATGTTTCTTATTCAAAATTTTGCAAGAAAATTAATAACCTCACAAATCCTGTGGTGTCCTTTCATACTCCTTTTGGAATCAGCTGGAAATCTTTTAAATTTACAATTTTCTGTTGTGTGACTGCATTTCACAGCACTACATTACATATTTGTGGCATTTTACTTCAGTAATAAATTAAATTTAAATAGTTTTAACACTTGGTCAAGTAAGTAGAGCTCACATTAAATTAAAGTTAAATATAAAATGATTCCGGCATTAATAAACATAATTAAAGTGAAAATAAATATTTTGCACTATCACAGCACTACAAATGTGTGTCATTTTGCTCTGGTAATAGATTAAATTTAAATACAAAAAGTTAAATATAAAATAATTCAGTAATTAAAGTTAACTGTAATATAAATCAAGAAATTATTGATCATAGTTAAACTGCAGAACAATATTAAAGAAAACGAGACCAACAGAGCCAAACCGAGATGAGCCGAATCATGTACACGCTCAAAATAATGGTTCAGTGATTCCGTTTTGTGTTTTTTTTTCTTTTGCCTGGTTGGATATTAGCACTGCCGTAAGGGAGAACGGCTAGCGCGTATTACTCAAGGAATGCATCAAGGTTATTCTAAACATGAGATCGCAGTGCTAGTCGCAGTAGCTCATAATTCTTAAGTAGGCTCTCCTGCGATGTCTAGGGTTTCACGAATATCCAAAAGTAGTGTGCTCAAAATATTGAAGCTTCACAAATCCCATTCTTACCACCTGTAGCTGCATCAAGAGCTTCATGGAGATTTCCTCAATTGAGTGGCATTCTGACAATGGGCACTTGAACAAGTAAGAATAAATAGAGAACTTTTTCTTTAAGTATTATCTGATGAAGTGAGCTTTACAAACCATGGGGAAGTTAACCGACACAGCATCAATTATTGGAGTGCAGAAAATCCACGGTGGTTGTGCCAAGTTGAAAGACCGCGTACTTGGACTGTGAATGTTTGGTGTGGACTTACCGGAGAAAAATTGATTGGCCCCTTTTTTATTAGACGGCACATTAAATGGAAACAAATACAAAAACTTTATAAATCAAGGATTGCCATTGCTGCTAGAAAACTTAAACCTACAAGAAAGGCAGAGCGTGTGGTTTCAGCAAGATGGTGCCCCTGCATATTATTCCAGAACTGCAGGACAAGAATTGGATCAGAATTACGATGGCTACTAGATCGGAACAGGTGGTCCAATTAGTTGGCCTGCTATATTACCAGATTTTTTTCTTATGGGGTTACTAGAAAGAAAGAGTATACCATGATGTACCGACAACTCCAGAAAACATGATGGGACCCATATCATTGCTTGCATAGATATTGGTTGAGAAACCATATTAAATACAATTCATTTATAAAGCGAAATAGAAAGTGTATCAAAGTAGGTCCTCATCTCGAAAAATTGTTGTAAATTAACATTTCGACCATTATGAATGAATGTTTGTTTTTTGTTTGTGAGACCATTTTGTTCGCATTTGTTTACTCTCTCAGATTCTAGTAGATAATAAAATTAGATAAAAACCATTCCAAAAAATCATACGTATTATTTTATCTAATTAAATATCATCAAAAATAAACCTCGGTTAAAAAAGTGTTTCAGCCAAAAGTTTTGTTGTTGTTGTTGAATGCAATTCTGCAATAAATAACACAAGGTCCCATTTGAAAAAATAGTTGACCTTAAGATGACCTTGAAGATGTTCAATAAATAAAAAATAGATTATGTCATTTTGTCGGCGTCTCAAAACCAAACAACTATGTATGAAATATATATTTCTTAAACACGTTTTTTGTAAGATATTTTGTTGTGTTAACTTAAAAAAAACTATTTATATATATATATATATTTATTTTTTTCATATAATATGTACATTATATAAAATATATAAAATAAATTACAAAATCAAACTATTTGGATATCACCAAATGCATGAAATGACTCAACTCCTCCACCCAACAATCAAGAAATAGTTTTAGTTCTCTAACTACGGCCTTGGTAGTAAGCTATGGAATTTTTTTTGCAATCATGTGTGAAGTATAGCATACCACAAGGGCTGAGTCAGCAAGATGCTACCTTACAACCTTGACTGAGTGTATATATTATTTAAATCCCAAAAGAAAAACAATCAATTTACTTAATCCAAAATTTTATTAACTCCTTTGACCAAGTATATTTTATTTGTTATGTGCCGCCAAATTAACCAAAAGAAGTTTTAAAATGAAGAAAACTTTTCACTTACTCTGAGATTCGAAGCCCTCTACAACCATATGGCTCAGGGTTGGCAGGCAAGTTTCCGGCAGTTTCTAGGCTCAACTTAATACTACGATGGCCTTCATTTGTGGCTGGAATTTCTACTAGCCGTATGGAATGAGGTTTCCTGATAAATGGTGAGCCTGATGTCTTCCCAAGAGGTTGCATTTGACGTTTGTAGCACTGCCCACTAGATGAAAAAGGTTAAATTTCATAACATTTTAAAATCCTGAGTGTTGTTTAAGATCATCCTTTTAATCAAAACATAAAAGGGGAGTAGCAATAAGAAATTCAAGATAGTGAATATTAAAATTTGGAAATATGAGAATGAAGAAAGCAAAAACTGAACTACTGTTACAAAGAAGAGAAAAAGAACCACATCATAAAAAAAGCCATTTAGCAGTGATTTATAGGCTGTCACAAAACTGAAAGTGTATGGGGGAAAAAAACTGTCCTATTAATGTGTTTATTTAGTTGATATAGAGTATAGGAAAATTATATTTGTAATAACAGGTAGGAATATTTTTATTCAAATGTAGCTTGTCAGTGTCTGTTGAATTAATTTATATCAAAATCTGCAAGGTCAAGTTAATATATTTTTATACTATGGTTTTAAATGTTAAGAAATATTGTGTGTGTGTATATATAAAATGGAAGAAGGTACAGGATTTCCTTCAAGAGGCAGCCATTAACAAATCGTCCAGTGGCAGATATATAAAGTGTGAACTGTGTTCTTACTTTTATTCTAAAAGCCTTAAAGTGTTTGTTCCTTTTTATGTGTTTCCATCCCGTTTTCCTATATCTTTTTTACATGTATAACAAAACATACCTCAAAATGCGAAACTAGATTTTCCTTAATTTTTTATTAGATATTATTTAATGTTGATAAATCACATTCACTTAATAAGAAAAAGGTGAGCAACATGTTTAAGAGTGTGTTATGTCCTGCCATATTCAGATCTCATCTACTCTATGCTCCTGCGAGCCTTCAAGGCTTGCCACCCTCCCCACCAAGATACCAAGAATGGCAAAACTAGTGCCTAGCAAACCTGCTACAACACAATGACAGAGGGATTTATCAACGCAACCTCCTTGATGCTGACGAGTTGGAATAAAAATGTCATGCCAAGGATACGGAGAATTGTATAAATAATTAATTATCACTGTATAAACCCTAGATGTATTGTACTAGATCCAAGTTATAAAACTGTATGCAATCATATTAAGTCCTCCTGCTTGTCATAACTTTCCTGTACATCAGAGCAATAGTTGTGTACTACTTGAAAGACTTCACTAAACACTACATATTTCAGATCCCACTAGTGTCAAGGTTCAAAATAAACATCATTCTACCAGTAATTTTATTTAATTTTAAATATTTACACCACAAACGGTAAGTGCCCCTCAGGTTTCTTTCACCATCTCACAGTAAGGTTGAGGCTGCTTTCACCATTGCAAGGTATGTACCCTTCAGGCTGCTCTCACTGTCATATAGAACCATTCCGTCCAGCATAGAGTTTGAAGCCAGTCATCTCAGAATTCCTAGGATTCAACCTCGCGGGAAATCACACCTATCTTTACCTCAAACACAGTGCGGGTACCCTTAGGTATAAATTCACCACTCCCTCTTTTGCTGATTAGTTCTATCATTGGCCAACCAACCTACTCCAGACGACCCCCCTTAACCCCCGGTACCCCTCGAGATCAGGTTCCATTGGCTAGAGATCCCAGAATACACTATGGGCCGGTTTCATAGTCAAATTTAGTACGCCTCAAGTGCGACGCTATTCTAAATACAAGACAACACCTACCTAAACTCGAATGGAATGGGCCAGTTTCCTATGCGAGAACGGCCCATTCCATTCTGGTTCAGGTAGGTGTCGCCATGAACTTAGTGTAGAGCCGCACTTGAGGCGTACTAAATTTGACTATGAAACTGGCCCTATGTCTCATTCACATCTTCACAACCTATGGTCAAGAAATCCTCCTCCCCACATCAATGGCACCTTTAACGCCAGTATCTGGACACCTTCTACTTGTAGTTTTGCATACACCATATACCAAAAGCATTTTGCAGGAGACGACATGAACATTCAATCTAGCAACCTCAATCTCCACCGCCCAAAAGAGAGATCAGACTAACATTCAACATAAGCTAAAGGATAACACCGACTATCCCAAATGATCATGAGCACGCCAATTACCGAGGATGTGACAAGTGTCTCAATATAGAGCATAAAGATTATTTTACAAATAGTCATGGTTTTATGTCAAAGTGTTGGGTTTTTTAAATAATTATATACATCATACTGTGTAAATAAATTATTTAGAAATAAAACACTACATCTCTTGATTGGTAATTTGTGCCCCATCTTATATGAATAAATGTATGGTCAATGTACTGGATGTACTGGTGTGCAGCGAATTGCCTCCTAGTAGAAATTACACAGGCAACAGTATACTGGCCAACAAGGTAGTCTCTATAGTATGTAGGAACAGAACAAGCACGCTTAGGGTAAGACTAAGCACCACTTGTACTTGGGCTGGCTAAAATGTGCCAATACCAATTGGTACAACATCCTTACTGTAAGCAGCGAATCCAGTCGTGGGTGCAGGTACAATCAAGGTTAGTTACGTGGTCTACTCTAAGCAAATTACTAAAAGAAACTGTAATATATAACCTTCAGGTGACCAGAGCTTTGATGAGCAGCTGAGGTTAAAACTGAAGAACCCATCGTGTTTTGAAAAACTCACGAGAACATAGACTATTGGGACATGAAAATGTGCGTGGAGTCTGTATAAATTAAATAAAATGTTAGAGTAAACAATTAGAAAAAGAATATATGTATTGTGTATATGTGAAACCGAGAGAAAATAAAAGATGTTTTGATGAAGAGTAATGGATCATACTACTGTGATCAGGTGTGAATGCATTGGTAAGGGGAAATCTGAGAGTAGGCCTAATAGTAATATAAACATTCATAGAATTATGTTAGTTGATGGCTATGCTCTAGAATCATGAAGGTGAGAATTGGAATGTGGAGTTTGGGAATGAGCTCGATTTTGTTATCATTTGCTTTTTTGGATTGCTCCCGTATGGTAGCAAATTTAAAGACGTATTCACGTCAAAAAGATTCATTCAAAGAAAGTAGTAAGGAGCAAATGTGATTAAAAGAAGAAGAAAGAATGAAACAAGAATTGAAAATAAGCTGTCCTGGAATTGGGTATACAGATCAAAAAGAGGAGTGCAAGGAAAGACCTATGGCATTAAGAATGAACGTGGTAAAATGATCTGGGATTAAAAAAGAGTATAATAAAGAATTGTAGGGAGTACTAGAAGCAATTGAATGGCAAAAATATAGAGAAAGTAGCAGAAAATATGGTAAGATTTTATGATGATTGAAAGAATTAACGAGACTGAGGTGTTAAAAGATATGAAAGTGTTAAATAATGGTGTATATGGGGGCATAACACTTTTTGACAGATTGTGTAAGTTGTTCAATGTGTGTGCTGTGATTTTGAATGTCCACTGGGAGAATATTGTCATTTCTCCCTTGTACAAAGGCAAATGCAATAAGAGTGAATGTAAGAATTATAGGGCTATTAGTTTGTTGAGTATTCCAGGCATAATTTTTGGGAGAGTCGTAATTGAGAGACTGTGAAAAAATCTGTGGATAAGATTTGGGGTGTGCAATGTGGTTTCATGCGAGGTAAAGGACGCATGGACCATATATTTGCATTTCAACAAGTGATTTATAAATGTATAGCATTAAGAAAGAAAGTGTATTGTGCATTCGTTGATCTGGAGAAAGCGTTGGATCAGGTTAATAGGAGTATGTTATGGAATGTTCTAATAGAGAGTGGTGTGGATGTATGAGTAGTAAATGCAATTATGTCAATGTTTGATAGAAGCAAAGCATACATTAGGGTGGATGGAGTTTTGAGAAAATGGTATGAAAGTGTGTTATTGTTATTCGAAAATCAACATTTTATTGCACTATTTTAAAAAGTGTATAATTATAAGATATAAATAATGATCTACTGATTTCCAATCATCTCAAGTTTATGAGTTATAAGGGGTCAAACTTGCTATATAATACTTTTTGTTTGCCAATGTTAAGATGAGGTAATGAATGTACGGGGCTGAAATTTAGTATAACTAGACATCCATATGAGGTGTATATAATGAAATATATGTATAATAGTTTAAATCCAAATAATTTGTAATAGATTAAAAGTGGTAAAAATTACATCGTTTTTAATCATGTATAAATAAAGTTCTTTTTAAATACCAAAAACTTATTTTTATCTCATTTTGTAGTACACAAAGTCGTTATATAGAATTAATTTTGTTTTTTAGTCTAACTCTAGCTGTTAATTTTATCAATAGGACCAAATATATATTTGTATAAAATGAGGTTAAATGTCTATTTTTGATTATTATTTATTTTTATTTTTTACTGTATCGATCAGAGAGATATTAGCGACCAGCAAAATACACAGTGTCCACCTGGCAGAGACATGTTGAATTACCCAACTAATGACTCACTCAAGTAAAGCATAAGCTGGAGAGAGCCGAATGGGAATGGGTGACATTGATCCTTCTTATCTTTTCCACAAACCAAGTTGGGTTTTCTACTCACTATTTTCTTCAGATAGTTAATTGGAGCTTTGTTTTAGTTTTTGCTTCAACATATAAAGTGTTCTCTTAGTTCATCAAAACAATTCTTGACGTTTTACTTATTTTTTATCTTAATATTACAATTTACTTTATGAATGTCTGAATATATATGAGTTTCAATCATATCCTGGTTTTAAATTAGATAATAAAAAGTATATAAACAATGCAACAGTCAATATTAAACTTTTTTATTGGTCATATTTATAAATGAGGAATTTACTAGAAATTTAATGACCTGAATATGTGAAACCCCTAATAAAATTTGGAAAATTCTAACCGGAGGTCGAGATTTTAATACAAGGGGTTGACATTTATGTACCCAATATTGATAATTTTTATTTGTCCAAATATACAAATGAGGACTAAAATTCCTTAAAAATGAAATTTTAACATTTAAAACCGGGAGTCAAAAAACTATTTATATAAATATAGCACAATTTGTGCTCAGGTATGCTAGTGTATATTATTTTGTTTATACATATATTACAAGTTTTGAGTAAATATCTCTATTTTCAAACAATAGAGCAAGAAAACCCATGCAGAGTTCTGAACCATTTATTACTGTGGATTCACATGTTTGCTGAAAAAAAAGCACAGAACATAAATGTGATCATGTTATAAGTTCCAAGCCAATCACAAGATTTCCGCCTAATCGGCGTGAACTATTCTGCTGAAGTTCAACTCATCTCTACTTTGTCCGCTATACCTGAGATGTTCAGCACAAGAGAACCAACCAACCATCCCAAATCAGTGTGCATGCACATTAACCAACACATGCGCTCTACAGCAGAAGAAGGCAGACAACTTCTTTGGTCGTTGTGAGAAATAACCCGTTAATGTAAAGAATGTGTATCGATGTATTGGATTGTGCCATGACACAGAGCTATAATTTGAAAACATCCAACAGGAGAATGAGCTAGAATATATGTTTACCCACTAGAAAATATAATATATTTATAATCAGATGTTTTAAGTTAGCGTTGCAATGCATCATGGGTCAAAATACAGCGAATGAATTTTTGCAAGACTCCAGCAGATTCTGCTTTCTACTCTCGGTGAACGTGTGAATCAAGATATATATTATACTCTACTTATATTCAACCTATATTCTTACTTCACTTCTCAATATTTTGCTAATTTATAACCTTCTATTTAATCTAACCTAAATTAAATGTCTTTTTCTGCCTTAACTTCAAACTTAACTTAAACTCATAAGTTTATATATGTATTTTAATGTGTTATCTATATATGTGACATAATATTGTATTATTTTAATATGTTCTTAACTCTTTTGATATTATGATGGAAATATAGTGAAGTTCCCAAATTGTCAATTCATTCTAATTTATGTTACCTAATCCGGTGTGTTTTATATCTGATATACTAGTTGATCTTTGGACTTTATACCAAACTCCAAATTTCAAAATCTTTTCCACATTGAATTATATTATTACATTTTAGTAATAAAGTTAATGTAAACAAACAAAGCTTTTTTAAGCCAGGTAAAAGCGGACATTTTTTCGAAGCCAGGTCAAAGCTGATATTTTTCCTAAGCCAAGTCGAAGTTTATATTTTCTAAGACAAGCTCAAGATGATCTTTTTTCTAGCTCAATCCAAGCTGAAAATGATATTTTTTCGAAGCCAAGTCGAAAATTAAGCCTATATATTTTTTCAAAGCTAAGTCAACGTTTTCTTATTTTCACACATCCCTTATGTGATGGTATATTCATACACAGAATAAATTTAAATGTTGAGTAAAAATACCAATATTGCTCAAATGGCATTGATTAAAAAAGGTGTGATTTTATTTTGTTACCAGCGTCCTGGGATTTATGAGTTGGAGAGAGAGTATGTGATAGCTACAACGTCTCACATTAAAAAGTTGTGTTTCATATTAGAAGTGATCCCAAAAATGATTATTTTCAGGAAGATCATAACAATCATTACTATGACCGTGATAATATGACCTCGGGCTATTATCTAGTTTTTTACATAAATAACAATAAAGTTTTCTTAAAAAGCCATAAAGAGACCCTAAACGTGATCATACCATTTAGGGTGTCATAAAAATATAACAATATCTTAAGGACTTAGAAAAGGAAATCAAATTCAGTATACTCAATCACCTGGTCGTATACATACGTAGAGTATAGAGCCCTCGTATTTAAACTATGCCTTATGGGCATAGGGAGATAACTGTTAAACATCTTGACTAAAGAAACCATTTCTGATGGACATAGAAAATAAAGTTAGACATTATAATACATGAAACTATGTCTGATGGACATATAAGCAACGTCAGATATTCTGACATAATACTCAATGTCTAATCGACAATGAAAATAAAGTAAAACATTCTAATACATGAAACTATGTCTGAGGGACATAGATAGCAACGTCTGACAATCTGACATAATACTCAATATTCTCAGAAGAGGCTTCATCTGCGATGCTGTGGTGAGACCGACGCATCATGGCCACCAGTAGTCTTTGGTGCTGAAGTTCTCAAGTTAATAAAAACAATGGAATACAAAAATGTGATCCACAGGGAATCCGTTATATAGCAACAGAACTGCCGCGTACTACAACAGGAGATTTAAGGGGTAAAGGAGGAGAGTTGTGAAATAAATACACTTTCTCACTAGCGCTGTCAGCAGGAGTGGCGAGTCGAGACAATTATCTTTGTATACTCAATCACCTGGTCGTATACATACGTAGAGTATAGAGCCCTCGTATTTAAACTATGCCTTATGGGCATAGGGAGATAACTGTTAAACATCTTGACTAAAGAAACCATTTCTGATGGACATAGAAAATAAAGTTAGACATTATAATACATGAAACTATGTCTGATGGACATATAAGCAACGTCAGATATTCTGACATAATACTCAATGTCTAATCGACAATGAAAATAAAGTAAAACATTCTAATACATGAAACTATGTCTGAGGGACATAGATAGCAACGTCTGACAATCTGACATAATACTCAATATTCTCAGAAGAGGCTTCATCTGCGATGCTGTGGTGAGACCGACGCATCATGGCCACCAGTAGTCTTTGGTGCTGAAGTTCTCAAGTTAATAAAAACAATGGAATACAAAAATGTGATCCACAGGGAATCCGTTATATAGCAACAGAACTGCCGCGTACTACAACAGGAGATTTAAGGGGTAAAGGAGGAGAGTTGTGAAATAAATACACTTTCTCACTAGCGCTGTCAGCAGGAGTGGCGAGTCGAGACAATTATCTTATTTTTCTTCGATGGGTGCTCTTCGACCAGGACATGAAAATGCTCGCGGTGGCGGTATGGTCTGCTGGGGCAATTTTTATCAACGATTGGGCATTTCCCGACAACATCAATACAGTGAGTCAACACCTGCCACATCTTATTGGAATAGATTGGTACGCGTTATCTTGTTTTAATTGTCTTTATGGATTTTTAATTGTAGATGTTATATTATATAAGTGACATGCTACAATTGGCGTAGTTGGCTAACACGCTATTATCGTGTTGAGCTTGACTGTCGAGGATGGGGAAATCGAGGTTCAAGTCTCAGTTGGGTGAACTGAGGGTGGTTTTTTCTAAATGGTTTTCCACTCTCCCTCCACACAAATGCGGGTTCACTTCCTCTACATTCAACCCTCCCAATTCCTAATCCATTAGTGTAATTAGTAATTAAGCGTGTAACCTGAATGGGTAGTAAGATGCAGTGCTAAAAAAAATTACAAACATTATTAAAATGACAGCTTTCTTTTTAACAGAGAAAATGTTTAGTGGTTCAAAAATTGGTTGTACGATTATAGGGAAATCTTGACATGCTCAATTGTAGCATGGTAATATGTCACATAAAAAACTCTATAGCTCACAGTTAATAGTTCAAGGAAACCAATGAGATTAACTCAGTTAAAATGCTAATCTCTATTAACGCCACATTTTAAATTTTAAAACAAACAGAAACTACTATTCTGAGCAATAACATGGTTTCATATCAACTATCCCACTTAACTAATCCCCTTAATAATGACCTTGACAACCATAAGATTAAAAGCGAATGTTCAGTTGGAGCAAAGTGTAGGGTTGTAGGCTAAACATGGTTTCAGACTTTCAGATTACTATCAGGGATTGGTTAAGATAAAAACAACTTTGTAAGCCCATGTTAGATTTTCAAATATTGCCCAAGCTTGTATAGGTAAATGTGACCAAATGATTGACAAAAAAAAATATTTATAGTATTTTATTTAACAACAACTATGACTACAGTAGTGACTGGACTTTTACCTGACCAGGGAAAACAAAATATATATTGTAGGTGGTAAACAGTTCCTCACAACAGTCAAGTGCATAGTAGCAGTGATCTTATTCTTCATCAAGGAAACAACAAACATGATATAAACAATGACTTCTCCACAATAGTCAAAGCATATGAGTGGTCATCTAATTCTTCATCTTTTTAGCTATTTCCAAAATATATAAATATGTGTAAACGTTGGTGGGGAATTCTATCTTGTTTCTATGACAGGATGGCTAAGTTGATAGCAAATTATTCGCCTGAAGGAAATCGCTCATAAGTGTGTAAGTAAGAAAGGGTGTTATCTAAAGTCAAAAATGCACAAAAACTTTTTCAAATTGACGCTAGAGTACCCACAAAATCCTGAATTGTATCCATTTAATTGCAGCACTGCTTGTCTGATAGATGGTGGTAGCAGAAACTATCCTTAACTCATTCTTTATTTACTAGAGAGCAGCACTTATCCTTAACTCATTTTGTGTTTACTAGAGAAAGAGAGCAGCACTATAGCTATGTTAATATATATATATATATATATATATATATATATA